>SCLD01040341.1:0-16931 GCA_004367895.1 Oikopleura longicauda
CTTTTTTGACTTTTAGGAACTTCACTGAACGTGTTTAGCTCGGTGTTTGGACTATCACTCAGAATCTGAGTCTCAGATAGGAAAAGCTACCAATAATAAAGACCGTTATTTAAATCAAAATCATCGTTTTCCGAAATTACCGTTGTCCAAAATGACCGTTATTTAAAATCAAAATTACCGTTATCCGAAATGACCGTTGTCCAAAATGACCGTTAATTCTGCACCAAAATGACCGATGTTCCAAAATAACCGTTCGTTTTATAAAAATTATTTTATACCAACGTTATTTTACAACAAAATGACCGTTATTAAACCAAATTGTATTTCATGAATCTGAACCCGAGTGTAAAATCCGGTTCCGGACATGAACGTGGGCCCGAGTACAGAACCCAAAACCAAATTCATCCCTATCGGTCATTTGTGCTCGATAACGGTCATTTTGGAACATATCGGTCATTTCGAAGATAGACTGCTCGGTGTTCGACCTGTTCGCTGTTCTAAGGGCTCACCCTGTTTTTAAATTCTTATAATTTATGCTTTTCGGCCAAACAGGCTGTTCCGACTGTGCAAGTTGTTCGAACACCCAACAGTCCGAACAGTTTATTTCTACCAAACACTCAAATCTGATAAAACTGGATTTTGTTTTCGCAAAACACACTCAGTGAAGTTCCCAAGAGAAGTTCCCAGTGAAGTTTCCAAAAATGAATTTTTCAAAACGTATTAGGAATTGACCGGGATAAAAAAAACACTCGGTGATACTCCCAAAATTATGTCAATAAGGGTTAACTGCTGAAATTCCATTTTTCGAATCATTTGCTTTGAAAAAATCAAAACCGAAAGTCAAAAACGAAAAAAATGTCTGTCTGGGCAAATTTGAACCGAAGATTTGAGAAAAATCTTCGGTTCGGTTTTGAGTCGGTTTTATTAAAAAACCGAATCTTTGTTTTTTGAAACCGAAGGTCAAATCGCTTAAAATAAATTGAAAAAAAAATTAAAAATAAAATTTAGGGTTTCGGTTTTGGAGTGATTTCGGTTTTCAACTTTTCACAAAACCGAAAAAAAATGTTGCAAGATCTTCGGTTTTATGCCTTCGTAGCTTTCACACATAGTACAAATTAACATAAATGAAATCTTTCTATTTGTACAAAATTCAGCGCGTCCCTTGATATACCGTATGCAGTTGTCGTATTTTTGAAATGTGTTGTAAATTCGAGGACAATAATGGACCATCGCTGATGGTTGCCTTAAAATATGTCATTTCTGGCGAAAGCGGGTGAAAATCTGCTCTTAGAATAGCTTTTTCTGCAGTACGGTACTTCTGTACGAATTCGACTTGGCATTTTAAAATAATATGATTGATATCATCATTTCAGCGTTAAATAAACTTAATTAAAATGATTAAAATAATCGATTCTAGATCAAAAGTTAAGAAAAGTGTGCCCATGAGTGATTACGCAAAGGCCAAATACCTCTGCAGACTTGAAAGATACACGACGACGGCGCACATCCTCATTGCAATCACTTTCCTTAACGGGAAAACGTTCGACTACCTGTGTGACTTTTCTTGACACGCTCCAGAAAGAGAATTTTGAACGTTCATATTAATTCAACTAAAGATGAAAATTATATTTTTTCATATTTTTATCGCGTTGAATGCATATAATACAAAAGATAATATATTCACAGACGAAGAAAAGGAAATTGAACGACTATTTGGTAAGCTATCTTTGCATAAATCGTCGCTTTTTTTGGAAGACCTAGACCAAAGAGATATTTTGCTCAAAAACCCTCGAAATTACGAAATTTAAGTATAGACTTTTAAAACATCAGGATTTTAAAGTTTTGACCGACGAAGTTCCCCTTTTTACCATTTCATATGATGGCTTTAGTACAAAAAATAAAAAAAAAATTTATCAGCCTTATATGTTATAAGTTATAACATTTTCAATGTGACCCTTGGCAACAAAAGTTTTCATCTAGTGCAAATTATGTGACCGCCACAAGTTAATGATGCAACATAAATTATACTTAACAACTTTATCAAATCATAAATTGTGGGAGTACAGTGCATAGCCTAGATTTCAATTAAGAGTGAGAATCAAAAGATTAAAAAAGAGTCGAATAGAATGAGACTTTGTACGATACCAAGTACCATTGCCTACCGTTTGTTTCCATTTAATTTATGGGGTCTTGAATGGTAATTAAGGGGGTCTTGACAAGAAATAAACTCGAGGTGAGGCTTTGCGCCTATAATGGTTGATATAAACTACCAAATATTGTGCAGTTTAACTTCGGACAAACTTAAGATAGATTTTTAGATAAGCCTATGCTGAATCGGTATTTGTCCAGAATACTCCTAGCGTTATTTGTTCGCGCGCCAGAATATAAGTCATCTAACGTAATACAATATCATATTCTGCTCACAAAGAGGAGAAAGAGCCTCTTTCAAAGAGGAGAACGAGTTCTGAACGACTCCACGAATAAGCAATATAGAGGGCGCCATTTCAGAGAATATGATATTTTTTTCCGTTACAGATTATATACTGGATAACAATTTATTTACTTAAGTTATTGTCAGGTTTACTTGTCAATAACCATTTTCCGGTATAAAATAACCTTAATTTATTTTTGTATTCCACTATTCCAAGTTTTTGGATTTTGTTTCCGTGATTTGCCAATGAGGGTTAAGATAAATAGAACCCATAATGGGTTTTTGTATACATTATATACCGTAGTAGTGAGGTATTAGAATATTATGCAATTATCAAACCCTTTGTACCTCTGAAATCAATGTCCTCATTAGGAATATATTTTGAGTTAAAAGACATCGAGTTTAGAGGTTGATGAAAACATTAATCCAAAACTGATGCTGTAACCTTTCCAAAAGCCTCACTTAACAGGTGTTAAAATCATCTGGTCAGGGTCAATTACAGTTCAAGGTTCAACAACAAAGATTCAAATATTTTCAGAACTAACTGCGTGGTCGGAATGGTCGCAATGCGATTCAGTTTGCTCCCGGGGACTACAAACACGATTTGCAATCGACCCTGTAACAGGTTTGAATTTAACAACACTTCAAAGCAGATAATTTGCGGAAGGGCGGGCGAACTATGGACGGCCGGACAAAACTCGTCTGTCGAGGCTTGAATCAAAGCGAAAACTAAATTAAGGTGAAAGACAAGAAAGCAGAGAAGTTCAAACTTGTCATCCAGATGATATTCAATGCGCAATAGATGTTAGCATTCCAGTTATCATAATTCTTTTCTGCTGCTTGATTCTCTACAAATGCTGGTAATTTCATTAATATTTCTTGGCGGGTTAAGAAAAAAAATATTACGTTGGTATATTCAGCAAATGCTCAATAAGTGACCTGAAACGAGGAAAGGCAAAAATGCGAAATTATCGAAGTGTAATGAGTATCGGTCGAAACTCGCCTGATCAGGTAGTAAAACATATTTATTTGGATTTACACTTAATAACGATTTTAGGAAAAGAAACGTCCAATTTTACGAGAATCTGTTTAAAAAAATTGTACGTGAAGAAATAAATCTTACTGTAAAAAGAAATAAACAAACAAAAGGGATGACTAAAATAGGAACCGTCGATGAGAGTTTTACGCTTTTTGTTCACTACCGCTCGAGAACGTTCCTGCTTATAAATTATGGAATCTGTTAATTAGCGGGAGGGTATCATTCCCTCTACGAAGCAATTTTTCAACGAAGCCCTAAGTCGATGTTATATTTGTGCTCAAGGAATAACAAAATAAACAAGCAACTCAATGTCAATCTTCATGTATTAAGGATGAAGTTACATAATCCAAGGAAAGTCAATGAAATAGAAAACAAAATATTTATTTATTGACAAAAAACCAAATACAGACAACTCCAATGTATTATTCGTAAAAAAACGTTTTTTAAAAGATGATTTTATCGAGACTAAATCCGCTTGTGGTAAGTTTTGATAAATCTTTACACTCAATAACTAAAAGTTATATTTAACATCCTAGGTTTTGATCGCTTGCTGCTATGCTGATGCTCCCTTTGGAGGGAATTTTAAAATAGAAAGTTGCAAAGTTGAAATAATGAACACTGCAAGTGAACTGGTGACATTGGAACATAAGCCTATACACGATCAATTGCTCATTCAGCAAAACAGTGACCTAACCCAAATTCAAGGACGCCCCATTACCCAAAGGTAACAATCAATGTTAAGCTGAAGCAACATGCCGCGCAATGCTGGTTGAATTATACTGTGTTTTCATTTTTGATATTAAGTACGATCAATGTGTTCTTGCCGGACGCAATAGAAACTTTAGTTGAATTTGACTGTGTTCCAACATACAGTAAGACCTTGCTGGCCAAAATAGTCTCAATGGACGGAACTACAATAATCCCACAATTTGCTCTCAAATCAGGAGCGAATTTGAAATTAGAATTTTATATTTAAGTTTATAATCATAATTTTATATAACAGATATATTATATAGGGGCGATGGATGTTCGGCACAAGTAACTTCGGCACCAAGTCTAAAACGAAGTTCGGCACGAAGCCATTTTCGGCACCAAAAATGAATTTCGGTACCAAATATGGATTTCGACACTTAGATTCCATAAGCATACGAATTTCGGCACAAAAGTCACCCTAAACCCAATTTCACCCTAACCCTACTTTCACCCTAACCCCAATTTCAACCTCACCCCAATTTCACCTTAACCCCAATTTTACCCTCATCCCTAATTAAACTTGCGCTGAAATTACTCCGTGCCGAACTTCATTAAATTTTTCAGCCGTGCCGAAGTTCTTTTACCTCATAATATATCATGAAATTATCATTTCAATTAAGACAATAAGTATATTTTAAAAAAACATGGGTCTGGTTTCTTCTACATTCTAAGAAATGGTCGAATGACCAATGATCAGCCGATGTCTAAAAGCCTCTTGAGTCAAGATGAAAGGATACGATGTACAAAAACCCGCTTTTTTGCATGCTCTTTTTAGTGATTTTTGCTTATACCGTCATTAAAAAACGAAAATACCGGAAGATGAAATCATAAGATTTAATATCGTATATTAAAGTCAACCTGAAAGCTGCGATGCTGAGAAAGAAAAAAATCGGAGCTTACAACGACAAAATCTTGTGTGTGAAATTGAACACGCGTCTTGCGAAAGGATGAAGCTTGTCGGAGTTGAACTACTTCAGTTATCTCAGCATCTAATTGAATCAATGGAAGAACGCCTTGAAACATTGCTGACCGGTAAGTTTAGTCAGTAACCAATTATTATATTCTTTTTTCAACTCAGCACCTTCAAATATCACTATTGACTTGACTTCTGGAAGAACAGATATCTACAAGCCTTGGAGAGAAAAAAATTTGAGTGGAACATATCATTTCAGAGGAATTTATGATGAACGACCCGTTTATAAGGTATGCAGCATACGGTATGCATAAAACTCCAAGGTTGAAATTAAGTAAAAATATTTAAACTTAAATAATTTAAAGCGCGATGAAAAAATTGAGGATGGTCGAGATGCTTATCTGTATTTTGTTGACGAAGTTGGTTGGCTGTTGACACACGGCGAAGATTTTGAAAGCAAAAATAAAGCTTCATGGTTCATCGCAAAAACTGCAGGTATGACTCAAAGTAAAAAAGTTTTAAAGAGCTTTTATAAGATGATTTTATTTAAGAACGTGACGTCAGAAAGATTTCGGGTATTTGGGCTGAAACTCAAGGCTTCGGATTCGATTTAAAAGCACTTGTTCTGATCGAATGAGCATGTTCAATTTTATATTATGATCGAGTTACAAAAGACAGGCACTGACGACATTTTAATTACATCTGTATTAAATATTTGACAGAAGGTCTCAAACTTTGTTACTTTTAATGAATTTTGTTTCATCGACCCCTTTATTCCATAATTTTGATCATTGGAAAATTATTGAAATGAGTAATCACCAGTGAAGTAACAGCAAGACATCGGACAATTCTCCTTCATGAAGTCTGAAAACTCATCCATTCTACAGTAACCACTCGCTTGATAAATATCACAAAGTTCTGACAGATTTGATAATCGACATTGTTCACATTTTTCGCTAAATCATTGTTAGACTGACTACCCGGTAAAATTAACAACGTACCCAATATTCTGTGTTTCTTTTTCTGCAATTCCAAAATCGTCTAATCTTTTTCGGTATCGAAAACGATCGCCACAGACATTTGAATCTGGTTTGGACCATTCCGACCAAACTGATCCACATTCAACTTTGACTGCATCCGAATGGCCGAATTCAAGAAAAATTTGCTCATCGAGAGATTGAGAGTGCCATCGATCGACAGAAACTGGGCACTTGGTTCGACCATTCGATCCGATGACGGTAAATGGGGTTATTGATGCTGTATCAAGGCCGATTGCCCACTTTGAGTGATGTTCTTAAATAAATAGTTCGTAAATTACATTATGATAACTCAGACTTGATTTTTGTTATTAAACATGTTCTCACCTTTATGAATGAAAAAATCATGATCTACATGCTTATATTTGATGCTCTTTGAAGAAGATGTGAGACGATAGATTCCGTTCAGAGGCGATTTATATCCAATACGAACGGACATGGCATGGCAGCAGTTTTCTGCGTTAACATCAGGGCATGGGCGGAGATAACATGTTTGACTACTGAAACGTTCGTTATTTTCATCTTGGCACTCATTTGATAACTCATTTGATTTTACACAAAGTCTTCTACGTTTCCGTTCTCCCATTCCACACCATGACGAACATTCGGACCAAGCAAACCAATTTGATAATTCTGCGCATGGTTCACCACATGGTCGAACTTGTTCTGGAATTTCGCTAGAAAATGATTTCCTTGTTTGAATACCACGACAAGTTGACGTGCATTGATTCCAGGGTGCCCAAACATCCAAAGATGTGTCCAACTGTGTCGTGGTCATGGTTGTAGTAGCAAGAGTTGTAGTTGTCCATGTTGTAGTCTCAGTTGTAGTCTCTTCAACTAATTCATAATCATTCTCTTCTAGTTCATACTCATCATCATACTCGACACTATGATCGGTAATACATTCAAATCGTATGCTCATATCGTCTCTCCAGTCTCCACGGTAAAAATATTGCCATCTACTGACACTTTCTGGACATTGATTAGGTCCAGCAGATGCATGTAAACGATTTTGACCGCTTTCCATTAGCGTATAATAAGTTTTCATTCTCTTGAGTTCAAGATCACGATTGAACTGTGATCGGTAGAAATTAAATATACGTTTGTATTTTCCTGTTACATCATATGGAACGTCATTTAATTGAGCTGACCAATATAGTTTGATAAGTTTACAACACCCGGAGTCATCGTAGGCTTGACGAGTAATTTTGAGAGTACTTCCAGTTGTTGGTTTCGGCGTCGATGTTGTTATTATTGTTGGAACTGGTTTTTTCGTCGTTCTTGGGACCGTTGCTGGTATCAATGTTGTACTTGTAACCTTGATAACAGTGTGATCAGCACATTTGACTTTGAATGTATCAGAAGTTACCCATTTTCCACCAATATAACAATTCCAACTAGGCATTATTTCCGGACAATTGCGATTCATGTTATTGGGAGGCCGAATATAACATTTAACTGAATTCAAGATAAATATTAAGATCGTAATTTTGCCAATGTGGTTACCTGCAGAACTGCTAAATTCACGACTAAATACCCAATACGAAGTTGTCGATGTCGAGTACCAATGAATACTGTACTCTGTTTCCACTCCCTCATTGGTCCACTTATTTTCAAACGAATCTTTAGAAGGTTTTAAATATAAAGATTTCAGTTTTTATATCTGACTCTTATAAAGCACGAGCAATGAACCTTGCCTTGATCTTTTGATAAAATTGAAACAAAATAATCGTTTGGTAGATTTGGAATTTGATGATTTTGAATTAATAATTGTTTGCAGCATCCTTCAGCGGTCTTGCCTTTAATCATCGGTCTTGTGGTCGTCGATGGTTTGAAAGTTGTGATAAACTTTGCTTTTGATGTTGTTCGAATCGTGGCCGGTGTAGTTACTGTGGATTTTCTTGTTGTCGTGATCGTTGAAGTCGTAGCTGCTTGTGTTGTTGATGGCATTGAGCATTTTACCGATAATTCAGCAGATGTCCATACACCATTTACAAGACATTTCCAGCCAATTATCGTATTACTATCTGGACAAAGACCTGCTGTCTTAGTTTTAGCTGCATAGCATTTGACTTCAGTTATAGAATAATTGTATCCATAGACAAAATACTTTGAAGATAGATAAGAGAATGTTTGTTTTTCGTTCTTCCATGAATAATCATCTGTTCGCGTTTTGTCAGCAAATAATATATCGTTGACAATACCAGGACCATTGAAAATATATGCATGACAGCAACCGTCTGATCGGCTACTAATTGTCGGTTTGGTTTTTCTTATAGTTGTTGTAGTGAGACGTGTGGTAGTTGTAGATTTTGTTGTTACTATGCCCTTGAATGATTGCGCACACGTGACTTTGAACTTTGGCTGATTTATCCACTTGCCACCACTCATCATAAGCCAATTGCCTGCTCCGTTTTCAGGACATTTCAAATCTCCACCAACATATGCTTTGTACTGACCAGACTTGAATTTTGTTTCAACGCCCCAAAGACTTCCCAGTTTACGAATTGCTCTTCCACTTAAGTTCTCATAATAATATGACTCGCCTTTGAATCCTTGATTTTGATATGGTTTCATATACGATTCAGCATCATATGACACTGGCATCTCAATTTTCAAACCCAAACAACAACCATTCGCATCGAATTTTGGGCCATCGTTGGTTGCTAACGGCTTTCTTGAATCATTTAGACCTTTGTTGCTTGTTGCTGTTGAGGCAACTTTTCGTATTTGATGTTGCTTGCACTTGAAATTTATTCTATTATCTTTCAGGAACATAACATCTAAATCGTTGCCAACTTTATAATTCCAGTTCATCTGATTTGTAAATCCCGGACATACTGCTTTGTCTTCATTGAAAAATAAAAAATCGGCAGAATCTATATCAGCTATGACTATCCAGAAAGTGTTAACGTATGGTCTTAAATAACTCTTTTTGTTTTTTGCTTCGTAAATGGGTCGATCATTATCGGTTTGTTCTGTCAAGTAAAATGTTCGATCTACTGTGATCAGTTGTTTTGACTTTTATTGGTTTCTGCTGAGCTTGCTAACGGATAATTAAACATTTTGTATCAAACTTTTAAGCATTTTGAAACCCTTCCTTAGTAATAGTTGGATTGTTTGGAAGGTGAATTTCAATTTCACCACAGCAATTTGAACATTTCAATTCAGGACACATTTTTACTTCAACATCATAGCCATTACATTTTTTCGTTAAACATTCTCTAGTTCTGTGTATACCACCAAATCGACACGAACACTTTGTTGACCAATTAGACCATTGTGACCAGGTTGCCGATGACTGAGTCTGGCATGAGATTTCTAAGTTACGCTGAAGATGTCCACCGTTTTGATAAAACCAATTTGAAACTGAGTTTGGACATTTTGTATTTCCAAAGTATGCGAGACTGACTTCATTACCAAAGTGTTCAAACCGCCATCCATTAAAAATATTGTTACTCACTGGTTTCAACAGTCTCCCAGATCTTAAGTGCTTATAATCTTCACCAGACTTATCAAAAATATCTTTGATACCGTTGTAATCAACGGTGATTTTGGAACAACACTCATCATCGTTGCATGAATTTTGTCTATGACTGTATGTATATGGGGCCTGGTCTCTTATCCATCGTTCAGAAGTCTCCAGATCATGATAAGCACGAACATACTGATGTTTATCCTGTCCAGGGCATTTTGCGGCAAACTTCTGAAGCCCAGCTGCATACCATTGACAAGTATCGCATCGTTTACACATAAGTACCCTCCCCTCAGTTTCAATTATATCACAGCGGGAATCATATTCAACATGCCCTGTACAGAATACGGATGGTAATGAACCAAAGTCTCGTTTCAAGTGCTCAAAGTTGGACTTGAAACGATCACAACCAGATTGAGATTGTGAAACATATTCTCGATTCAGATAATTTCGACGATTTGATCCGTTCAATTCAACTTTTGCTGGTTATATAATTTTCAAAGGATTTGAGCCGCCGCGCCGTAAGGATAACTTCTTATCAGACTATCAACTGACCCCATTGAAGATATTTCGTAACCAGTGACCTGAAATGCATTTATGATATGGATCCGTTTCTTCGCCTTCTGGCATACAAATTGATTTAAATCTTTCGTTTTTCGTGATTTTAATCAACGTCAAAGTTTTTTCTGCTTCATGAGTTACATATTGAATGCTGTGAAAAGTTTGAAATCTTTGTACAGTTTCTTTAAACTTATTTTGTATAAGAATATTTGAAACTTTTTCTAAATGGATTCTTCAAGCTATTTCTTCTAAATTCAAAATCAGAAAATATCTCAATATCTTTGGCGGAGGCTCCTCCTATACACGATCCATCAGTGATGACCCATTCACCATCGTTTATGATAAGTCCTGGACAAATGACAAACTTTTTATTTGCTTTATGCCGATAACCCAAGACCATCACAAGCCATGGCCAATCTACACTTGATTCTTTATTAACCATGATAGGATTTGAGAAATCGGCCTTTCGATCATCAAAAAATCCACATTGAAATTGATCAGTAACAGCACAGCAACCACCAAATTGATCAGTCTTATCGCCAAAAGGGCAATTCTCGAGTTGATTCACAGCTTCACATGAATATCCACCTTCATGGTTTCGACATTTTTCATATTCCGGGCAAATAGATCTACTTGAGCATTCATTGATATCTTTACAGCTAGTCTTATCCGACTGAATCTTGAATCCGTCAAAACATTCACATGTTGGCTATTATGAGTTTTGGTATATGAAACTAGGCTATATGGATAACATGGTTGGAGACGAAATGTGATAATGACAAGTTTAAGATGCTGATGACGGTGATGATAACCATCTATTTTTATTAGCAACGCGTTGCAACGAGCATCAAAAATGGACATCAACTTTAAATCGTCAACATGAAGATGTAAGCAACATGAAGTAACCACATCATTGAAGTCAATGGTCTTACTATATATTTCATTAAGTATTTTCGAAATAAAACCTCAACTTATTTCCTCTTATAACACACAAATGTTCGCATCGTAAAATAGATTCGACATTTGAATCACATATCTGCCCTTCTTCGTAAAGCCTATCGCCGAATAAATTTACTGATCGTGCTCCCGTACATGCACCACATGTTTCTGGACAGGTTTCATAAGCTTCTGGATTATCACAATACTCTTGTTTGCATAGTTTACGGAATAAAGTGAAATCGGCAATGATTGTTCAAGCATTTGCCTTGGGCAATATTGATGACGTCATAGATGTTCTATTAGAATGACACGAGAAAAAAATTGTTTACTGTATTATATACATTATCCCAGACAGTAATTAGGTTGAACCAGCAATGGGTCATCATTTTCAACCAATCAGCATGCTAGATTCCGATTGATAACATCACATTTTTTTTATTTCTAGTGTGAAGTGAAAGACGTGTTAAAACTCGAAGCATTTAAATGCCACTCAAAGCGTAAAAACAGATTTTTGGTTTCGTTTCATCTCGACCCGTTTGAAAAGATAATTCTTTCATTCAGAACTATTGAACTGAATGAACTTGAAATCTTATAAAATATAATAAATATATATTGTATGCTTCATTTATCAGATCGGCGCCTGATTCTCGTTTCTAACTCAATGTCAAGATCATATTGACCACAAACGAAGACGAATACTGACCTTCGATCAATCAAAAAGTATTTCAGAAGACATCTTCGTTAAACGTGATGATAAATCACTTGATAAACCACCTATTAAGAACTGAAATTGGTAGGTTCCGCTGTTTTAGCTCGAAATGACAGTTTAAAGTGATTCAATTACAGATACATCGGATTCAAGGTGGCTCGGTTACTCTATTGTTGTATGCTACTATGTGTAATCTCGAGGTTAAAAGAATTGTTTCATCGCGCACATGAATATGATCAAAATCTCACTCACGAAAAAACTCAAAATTAACATACAGTTGAACTAAATGCTTCTGTTACCAAAAGTACTTTGAAAGTAATCTCCCACGTTAGTATTTTCAACGATAACAATTCTGTCATTATGATAAAAATCATTTGAATGGCTGCGATACATTTCAAGTGGTTTGTTAAGGGCCATTCAGCTCTAGCCCATGACAATGGCCACTTTCAAAACCAATATAAGACCATCTGGATTAGTACTTTAGATATGCTAAAACCAAATTCTCGACCAAGTCAACCATTTAAAACTCTTTCCGGAGTTGTTCGTTTGATGGAATTTTTACTATGGAAAACACATTTATATGATTTTGAAATCAAATAGAGTGCAGCATATGTAATATTTGCAGTATTTAGATGTGTTTGCCTTGCTCGTAAGTTTTACTAGAAATCTCAACAAAAACTCAAAATCTGCAAAACTGTCGCTACTAGCTACATTAAGTGCCACTGTGGCACCAGACTCGACCTGGACGGAAGCGGCATATTCTTTTAAAGTCATTCAAGATTTTTCATTTAGTTTTGCACTGATATTTCCACTGAAAGGCCTGTATAACGACAATGAAATAGTCTGGTTAGGATCCAGAGTAGATGAAAAAAAATAATTTCGAATAACGCAGTTTTTATAAACGATTATTACAGGTGGCTCTTTATTCGTTGCGACTCGTGACTTCTGGACAGTATTATCGTTCTAAATCCGATTTTACTTTCCGCTAAAGTTAAAATAACTAGCAATAAACAAACGAAAATTAAGGGTTTTTGATAAAAAACGTTTATTATTTAGAATTTGTTTCCCCCTATGGCCATTCCATGTTTAGTTTTTTTTCTTTTGGAGGCCCTTTGGCCATCTAGGAGACGGGTAGCGAGCGACTCAATACTCACCCCTCTACCCTTGACTCATTTAAAATCATTACTATCATAACACCAAGAAAGAGATTTTACTATGAAGACACCATCATGAAGAAACTAAACTAGGCAGGTTTATTACACCAGTTAAATAAGGCCTCAGAATGACCTCATTATGACTTCATTATGACTTGAAAATTATTTTATAATGAATATAGTGACTTCAGGATATAAAATTCAAGCTTATTTACTATCCTGGCAAAATTCATTATAATAATCGGTCCGATTTGGCGGGTTAAACGATAAAGTGAAAACTTTTTGGAGGCTACCCAGACGGTCTGGGTCAGACCGTATAAAAATGATAATATAATTATTGGCTAAACCTAATAATAAACTTGAAAGAGAATCAAACATGGTCTCGGAAATGATCCGAAATCGGCTATTGCCGTTAATTCTAGATAAATTACTGGATTTGGAACCAGGTTATACCGGAAGTCGAATTTCATATCGAGATAGTCTAAGAGACAGTCTTGACATAGACAATTTGCCAGAAGACTATTTGAATAGAAGTCAGGAAAAGTTCGTAGAAAGGTTCCACAGAATTGCACGGACGTAACATATTATATGTGACATATACGGTGCACTTGATAAACTTTTACTCTATCCCTGATCTGTGTTCACAAAATGAACTTTATAAGATTAATATTTCGAAAGAATCAGATGTGGAAAGATTGATTTTACTTTTGATTGGTCGAGCGATTATGAATGAACCGGTTAATCTTCTTCAAACATTAGCCAATCATTCCCTGACCAATTGTCGAAAATGCTCATCCAGCTTGAAATCATCGTTTTCAGTTGGTCAAATTAATCGAGATTTGGGATCAGAAGAAATACGCAGTCGACCTACTCGACCTTATTCCTCAATATCTATGCATCCAGAATGCTGTTCACTTCAACATCGGGTAAGACGACCAGAAAGAATAGCTGACCTCCATTGACCTTACTATCATGGTCAACCAGCGCGGGAAATTATAAATAAATGAAAATGTATATGGTCATACACGGGCGTGTTAAGGATACCGTCACCATTTTTGAGAACAAATATTTAATCAGTTCAAAGGAAACCATCACTCTGTTTTCAAGGGTTCCTAATCTTATTTCTAGATGTTTGGTCTCTATATACAGTGATAATCCAATTTAAAGTCATTATTTGACCACAAGGGCTGTGAGTTACTGTATTATACTAAAAATAAGATCGAATTTTTCGATGGCCGGTCGGCGAAAGGTCATTTGACCGTTTAATCTGCCGGCCGGTCAATTGAATATATCATGTGTTTAAGACTTAGCGGTTTGGTTTCAAGTGGAATTAGAAAATAGCTTCAAATCTAAATTTTCAACATTTTTAAATTTTCGAATAGCCAAAAATTTTGATTAGCACCGAGATTTTATCCTGGACGGATTCAATTTGATTTGTAACGGACTGTCATCCTTGATGGTTAAAGTGAACATAATAAAATAGTTGGAGCTGAACCTGAGAATCTGTTTAAGAATTTAAATACATGGTCTAGGTGAAGTTTGAATCAGCGCTTCGTATTTTAACAAACACATTAAAGTGGTGTGCGCCTTCCTGGTGGTCGTCGTCTCTAAACCCCATGTGAAATTCGAGCCAAATGACTATCGGGTAGACGCACCCCACTTTATCCTTTGTTTCAAAGGATAATGTTGCATTTCATTGTATATGCACAAATGAACATTTTTGGACTATGTTTTACAAAAACCACAGTTATTTTAATATGACTTATTTTGTGCGTTTTTTCCAATTTGGTAAAGAACTTGAATAGTTATATTTTAAAATAAGAAATTAAAATAATATTTAAGCCTTGATAAACAAAATAACTCAATAATTATCAATTCCGGTCCAGTTGGTTAATAAAACAGCGATTTTGAGTACGGTTTCCTTAATTTCAAAAAATGCATTTTGTAATGTCTTTGGCGCATTTCCAAGTTCAAATTCTGTGCTTCTCAAGTTCGATTTGGCGCCTTTTCAGGACCCGTAGTCATTCAAATGTAAACATAACCCCCCTTGGTTTATAGATTTAACCATCACGTGATTTAACCGTTGGCATTTATTTCAAAAGTTTTTATTGCAAACAAAATACTCCCAATGCCAAAAATATTTTTTAAGTATTGAAAATATTGAATATTATAAGGGTTCTTTTCTAAAAAGTGATTTTACCGCAGCCGACCACAATCCTTTAGAATAATCATCACTGATCGCGATCGTCAGTAGACTTGGACTGAACTTGATCTTTAATAAGATTCCGACCTCTATCCGATATATTCAAGGAAGATTTTTTCACGAAGATTTCCACAATACCGTTATTCTGAGACATGTATTTAGAATAATTAGTAGTTTTTTTTAAATTTAAATTGTAAAGTTTCCCAGGATTTGACGATTTAGGTACATTCAAATACTGTAAGACTCACAATATTATACGCTTCATATCACGGTATATATGCTTAAGAATAGCTCCTTATATCTGACCCTCCATACATTTTTACTAATTCAATTTGGCCTTTTAATTTTCCGCGTTTAAATTTCTTTCTAAAGACATAATATCATTAAATTCTGGGGCACCTGTTTTTGTCTTACGATAAGATTAACATCTTGATGAGTAAATGATTAGGATGTGTTCCCCTGTGGCTAGGTTGATAAAATGACTACTTCGATGATGTTGGATGGTTTTTTTATATCTTTGTGGTAGTAGTGAGTACTACTAAAGTACTATTCTGATTAATGAACCAGAGCACTTACAGAAACCCAAAATGGGTAATTCAGAAATAAGAGATATAAACCTAATGGAAGATATAGGTATACGGATTACTTCATCCTCAGACGGAACGATTATTCTAACCGGACCGAATGGAGAACCACTCACCGGTTCAGGGAGCTCCAATAGAAATCAAATTGGAACAGAAACGGGATCAGAAGATGAAAATAAATTAAAAATTCGTGGAAAAAAGCAACTGCGAAATTTATTCACGAGAACAAGGGTCAGTTGAATTAAACATTTGGCCCCAACATTATTAATTCATTAATTGGTCACAAGCTAGAATTCAGAACATTAATTCAGAACAGGAACTTGAATAATATTCTAAACAATAACCTGAATTAACATTTTTAACACCGGTTCCCTGAGTTAGTGATAAGCTACGTCTTGCTAGTTAGATATTCAGAAACAAAGTTTTATTTGTTAATGCAGTAACTGTTAAAGATTTTTAATTGTCTGATATGATCTCCGGCTGGTGGTTGTGATCTGAAATTGATTGAAGACCTAAGCCTAAGTACCTTAAACCCGACCATAACTCGTTTAATAGGAAATAAACTGAAGTCCGGCATGACGATAGATAGATGATTATTTCGGAAACATCTGTCGAGTGAGTACTGTAAAATAACTAGAAAATGTATTTGAGATTGAATCACTTCCGAAACGTGTCTCAATATACAATACTGTCTGATCACACCAACGGACGTACTTTGTAACAGTAAATTCATTTTGAAATTAGAAGCCTCTTTTTGCATGCAATTACCGCGAATGGGAGATTCAAAAGAAAAATGATTTTGGATAGTTTTAGAATTTTTTGAGATGAAACTGGACTAACCAGAGCAAATGATATTATACAGACGGCGAAAATAGTGAGTGAAGGCAAGATTTGCATCTCAAATGAAATTACCAAAAGTCGAACCACATTTTCAATTTGAACATAATTTTGAGGTTTCGGTTCAGCGGTGATTTCACCATGATATACAACGACCCGAGATTTCAGTGATATAATTTACTAGCTACCATCTTTACTATTATTAATAGGGTCCAATTAATTATACCATTTCCCGACTCTCGGACATTTTCTGGTATTCTGACATTATCCACAAGCGATGAGTTCAACTGATTCAT
>SCLD01040451.1:0-16929 GCA_004367895.1 Oikopleura longicauda
TGACTCATATGCTATGAGTTCTTTTTGAACTTGACGGGATACATATTTGAAAGAATATGTGTTATTTCAAGTAATCTATTTGTCTAGTAAACCATATTGTATCGGTACTGACTTATTTAAAAAAAATATGGCATTCAAAACTTGTATATTGGTTTGAAATCCTTTCGTTGTTAATATAATATTACTTTTTGGTCGAGTGACAGTACGCGCTGCTCTGTCATTGTACAGTCAATATCATCATCTTGGACGATGACATCTTTTTTCAATACTTTGATAGCATAAACTTCGGACGTCTCCTTTAGTTTCGCCAAAAGCACCTTAATTATTCGTCCGTTAATTTAACATAATGTTACATAATTAGGCTGAATTCCCTGAAAAATACTAACTTAAAAGAATAAAATATATATGGAACCTGTTTCTTGGATCTTATTTTACATGCTTGGACGAAAAATAAACAGTTATTTTTTATAGTAAATTTAAAAAGTAAAATTGAAAAATTTTTGAACTTCTCGTGACCATTTTGACCCCTAGTGACCTCGAGTGACCTCATGTGACGCTTTATAAATACAGTGCAATAAACCATTCAAAATAAGCCCAAAATTGCCTTTGAATGCAAAGAAAAACTAACCATTACGATTTTGGTCCAGAACATAGTTATTACGTTATAGGGTCACGTGACCTAAAACGAACCACATAAAAGTGTTAAAATATCATCACAAGGTACATTTTTGAAATTACTGGTCTCAGGGAATTTAGCCTATACATAATGTAATTTGAATTTCTGCCATCGGGGACTAAAACATTTTTTTTACCTTTCCAAAACTGCCACGACCAAGAACAGCTTTCATTTGAAAATCATCTGGTTGATATTTTTTAATCTTCGTCCAGTCAATAGGTGGTCTTGAAAAACTTTCCAATGATGACCTCGGTGACTGATGACTAAGTTTGACATCGTTCAGCTAAATAATTCAGAAATTCCAAAAGAGAATGCGCCCATAAAATCATTGGTACTGGCTCTTTCTAAGAGGTTCAATATATCATTACACAGGTGGTGACTTATTAGACTAGATTTAACCAACACTGTCCCAATCCCAGATGCCAATAAGCAGTCGTTTTTCAAAATCAGCTGGACTTACAATCAGCTCAAGCGTTTCATTCCAGATCGGATTTAATGTTTTTGGTTTCTTTGTTGTTTTACGTTTTTGATTATTTGATTCTGTTGGTATTATTTTCACTAAGATTCGTATTGAATTCGGATTAGGCCAGGGTAAAAATAGGATGAAATAGAGGGTGACATATTAGCCTAATGTGCTTATGATGTGGAATGGGTTAAACTGTTTGAGCATTTAATCTTTGGAGATGATACCTTTGCAATAAGGATCGGACAGGCCGTTAGGATCCATAGGGACAAGATTTTTTGCCTCTTCAACTAAAATAAAAGTTTAAATATAAGCATATTTTACTTCATCTTATACAGCATCATCATATTTAGCATTTGCTATTTGAGTATATTATATACTGTATATAATATCATTAAACTGTTTATATTCGTACCAGTTATTCGAAGTAGTTTATCAATAAAGACAGTTTTGATTTTGAGTCTGCCTCTTTTTTCTTTATGATCACGGCCACAAAGACTTGGTATGTATTCACGACATCGTTTATGTATATTCTTATCCTGGGTTTTAGTCAGTTCTCATCTTAGATCGCCCCGATTTCGATCATTCTTGACGCTTTTCATCGTTGTACTGTACACTGGTATATATTCATAATATTCAGTATATTATAATCGGGTTCGTGGCGATTTATCTCAACCAAGTTTTATGGAATCGTTTAAACCCTTAACATACTACAATGTTGGCATCGTAGACCTTGTCGAATAAGACCGTATATAAGTGATCCACAATGATCACAAAATGTCGGGGAACTAAATGTACCGTGAGTCACCTGATTTTTTATGCTTGTAACCTCAAGGTTAATTAATTGGGAATTATTCTCAATTTAAATTATTTACCTGTATGTGGTTATTTTAAACTTATGAGAGTTTTGAGGAGTATTGATAGCGCCACAATCAACACCCGGACATTCAAACCCAATAAATTCATGACATCGTTTATGGACCACCACATTACATGCTTGGCAGCGATATCCTTAGACAAAACAAACATTATGCAGTTAGTGTGTGGTGAAAGCAGCTTTCAGAACATTTTAGGCGGTTTTTGCCATTTAAAACATAATTTATGCAGCATAAGTGAAAGAGCAAAAAGTTTCGAAACTTTCATATGAAGCCTCTTCAAGATTAACTATTAATAATTTAATTTGATAATATAATTTATCAATAATTAAGTAAATACCTTGCTTTGAAAGTAATCCCCAAATGAAATCTGTGCAGTGGCTACAAAATGTTGGCTGCTTGAAATAAACAGGTACAAATGCATGACCTTTAACCTAAATAATTGGCTTCGATTTCAAATTAAGATAGCTATATGATCAAAAGAATGATCTTGTTTGATTGACAGGTATTATCCATAGGGGATTGAAAAAAGATTGAAAAGTGCCTTAATAAATTCCAAGTTCAATTTTGACGCCCTAGTTAGACCAAATAGATAGACATGGACAGCCTATCAGCAGATTTTTTGTGACAATTTGCTGTCAACTTCAGAAGCTTTGTGTCTTCTGAGTCGGCGTCAACGAAAATTCTCGATGATAATTGTCACCGAAATGTCACCAAAGTTCGTGGATTAAGTTTCTTACCTCGTGAACGTTTTGTTTTCTGACGGCACCTCGACGGCGACGAATAAAGGAATCTGATGACGCATGACTGTTAACTGGATTTTCTTGATGCGAGAAGTTATTCATTTCTAAATTTATTTTAATTATCATTATTAGTCAGAAATAACTTTATAGGGTGTAACGCATTGAAATGTTATCACGTCAAGCATTGACGGTCAACAACGGTTGACTAAGAATATTGACCGATATTTTCTTCGCTTAGCAAATTCAAAAAAATATTTTTTGAAGAACTGAAAGTCAGGTTTTGACTTAAGTCTTCTTCTGACAAGTTTTTAATGATTTCATTTCTGTTTTAGTCGAAAAGAATTCTTTGAAGGTTGAACTCTGAATAGAACAGACTCTTATTCCTAATAAACAAGTCTGAAACACAGCATATCATATGCTGCATATGATATTCTTATGGCAATCGGATTTTCATTCTGTTGAAAATAAGAGCACACATTGATTCAGTATGCGTCTATTGACAAGACTTAAAAAAATGAAAAATGACATATAAATATCTTGATATGTATTTAATCTTTCCATTTTGATTTTCTTAATTTAGCTCCTCATTTTTAAGGATGTTCTCTTTTCTCTTTGACTTTAATCACATTTGAGGCTATATCCTCAGGCGTATGCCCTAAGGGCAAATTTGGCAATTTATGTCACATGATTACCCTTCTGGAAGCTATATTAGATTATACAAATCTTTACAGATATTCTCTACAGGTTCAAAAGTGTTCAAAAGTCCGAAAAGACTTGTGTTTAGAATGAATAAAATATTCTCTTCAATAATCTGTGTTCGTGCTCGTCTTCTTTCGACCGACAAACCTTTCTTCGTTCATTTGCTGTGTGTCATGGGCGACCTCAAACGTTTTTTCATAAAACTTGCATGCTATCATCATAAAATGGTCTGCATACGATCTGCAAACGACCTGTAGTTCTCCAGGCATTATGAGCTTTAATCACTTTTCAAATTGAGCCAAGAAAAATCAATTAATTTAAATGCTTTAAACTTTTATTTGATTTAAAATCCGAGGAAATTAATATATAAAGGATTTGAACGCCTTCAGAATAATTCTTCATTTAAGGGTGTCAACATTTCCTCTAGGCTCAAACGTTCAGAAGTTACCGGACGTTAAAGATGCCGTCGAAATGTTATGTCGCAAAATGCCGAAAATAGCTTTGAACTTTCATACAGTTATTGCATACAATAATTGAGTTATAAAGCACCTGAATTTCATTTAAATAATCGGACAATATTTGTGAAATTATCCATTTGGTATGAGACCAGGAGTAATTTCTTATTTACAGTATTTTCTCATTTATTTGACAGAGCATAAGTAAGCGTGTAAGAATCTGAAGCGTGTGGATGTTTTTACGATGAGTTTTGCCCCCAAGGAAGGGACTTTACACTCCGATTTCGTTCAACTCACACACACTCACGCCGTTTTCAATAGAGAAGTAAACTTTACGCTAACGAAAAATACCCAAAAATCGCTCAAAGATTCATCATAACGAAAGGCAAATTTTGACAAATCACTGAATTATGATTTAGGGAAAGCTTTATAAACCTACATGCCATAAATTTATTATTTGATTGAAGTAATAAATTAAAATTACATATAAAATAATTCCATATGTAAGTTTAAATTTGTAAATCAATTCTGATTCGGTTGTTGATCCGTGCATGTCAAAAAAATACCAGTTTGTCTTGGATTCAGTCTAGCTCTGGTATTTGAAACGACAATATTAAATTACTACAGTGGCGGAGACTTGGGCCGGTCTTTAGTACATATGCCTAAAATTCCTTAAATCGGCCAAAGTTTGAGCGGGCAAGTAAGACGCAGGGCTTTTTCGATTTTTTCCGAAATTTTTTTTCTAAATATCGAGAAAATTTGGCTTTTTTGTAGTGTTTGTTTCTGATCCGTGTTTCAGATTCGCGCTAATCTTTGATCACATAAAATGGCTAATTTTTCAAATCTTCAGTTCGTGTTTTGCCAAAAACCATTACCAAGCCTCTAGATTGCTCGATATTCGCAGCTCTCAAGGATAAATATTCCAGCTGGTTAATGAAAATTACGTGGATTTTTTGAATAAATATTTAACCTTAATTCCTGACCAAAAAACAATTTCCTGAAAAATTGAAAAAACGGCCAAAGTTTCAGGGGACAAAGTTTCATCCGCCACTGTTATTGCATTTTTTGTTAAAAATATTTTATTTTTATTTATAAAACTAAAAAAGACGCTTTATCGACTGTAATGCCACCAGAAGTTCGGAGTTCTTCAATGGGAATAATCTCAAGAACTCCGTCACGATGTTGAGGCAAACGTTTTTAGCCGCACCCCGACTCGAAGGAATTCAAGAGGAAGATGACAACTCAGGAACGGACTCGATTAGCTCCCAAAATTAAAATAAAACAATTCACAATCTACTGTGTTATCAAGGAAAAATGACATCCACTCTGGAGATATAAAGCCATGCTGCTTTCTTGAAATAATTCGGACTAGATGCCGCTTTTCCTTGGATACCCGGTAATTTATTACATTCAAAACAAGTTTAAAAATACACTCTTACATTCTAAAGTTGAAAAATAGTAGGAATAGCCCACGCTCGCCCGCGCTCGCTGAGACAGAGCCACCACAAACCCCACTTTACTATATGGAATTATTTCAAGGGTGAAAAGAATAAGTTATTTATGCTTTTGATGAGGTTTAAACCGCTGATGAGAAACATATCTAGAACATTTTTGAAAGCATACCAACGGAATAACTTCATGATAGACATTTCACAGTCAAGAAATTGCGCTAAATTATAGTATTGAGGTAATAATCTTTCTTTGCGCGCATTTGCGTGGGCGTATTATCGAGTCCAAAAAAAGAAGAATTAATACTCGAAAACTCCGAGCAAGATGACTCAGAAAATGGAGTTCAAACACCCCCAATTATCCGCTTAGCTGACAAGTGAGTTTATATTTTTGGGCATTTTGAATTAAAAACCAGGAACTTAAATTTAATATTAGATTATTTATGCATGGCCGAAAAGCGCTGACGATTGATGACACTTCGGAATCGACTTCAGTTCTAACTCTCAATCCAGAGAATCAAGAAAATCAGCAATCTATACACTATGCAAGGAATGAATCATTTAGATGCCTTTTTTGAGATGCCTATAAAAAATGGTCTGATAATGGTTTAAACCCAGATTCAAGGATTGACCTTGTTAATCAGACTCAGATGTTTTATTTAAAAAATAAGCTTAGATTTGATGGTTGTAGAAATAGATTAAACGACGAACATATAGCTATTGACTGATAAAAAATGTCAGTAGCTAAAAAAATAACTTCAAAAAAATGAGTTATGTTACGTTAGCATTAATCACATAGTCATTTCAACCATGGACTGAAAGTGAAGTTGTTAAAAACGGATAACAAAGCTTCGATGATTTTGTTGAAACCATAAGCAGAGTCGATATTGAATACTCCTATATGATTCCATTTGAAGGGGTTGCCACCGCATGCTAGGAAATTATCTAAGTGATAATGAAACTACATTGGAATATAACACAAATGACCATTTATCCAACATCGACAATCCACTTCTATTGAACATTCAGTCCATAATAGATGTTGGAATAAGAAGAAAAAATCTTAGGTGGGGTTTTTAATGATTTCGCTTTGATAATGAGCTCCAGCTCGTTTTCTGATTGGATAAAGTCTTAGCCTGACCCAAGACTCTCCTGAATCCAAGACCAATTTCGGGACGTGACTCGAGACAAGACTCAAGACTCGAGACCTCATATTTGCAGGTCTGGTCTCAGGCTAAGAGTCTTAGCGCAAGAAAGCTTATTCGAAACCTTTCTAAGGGAAGAACTTTATTGCCAAGCTATTTTGGGTCTTCATAATGCTAGATCAAGTAGGGAAACTCGTCTCGCCTGGATATTTTTTTCATTAATTGTTGGCTGCTTTCTACCTCCATCACGTGTTCGACCTTTTGTTGATGAAATTCTCCGCGATGCCTCCAATGAAAATAATCAAGATGCAATTTACTGTTCAAAAAAATTACTTCGATCCACTGAAACTATGCAGAATTCACCCCAAGGTGAGAATGGTCTTGATCAGCTTCACGAAATTCGTCACCAGCGACGTGGTCCTCCGTGTAGTCTCGAATTCTGGGCGGCCGTACGGAAAACGTCCGCTGCTGTCAGTGTTATGTGTCCTGATGAGGCACGGCGAACTGTTGTAGCAGATTCGGCATCAACTGCACAAGAAATTGTCGAAGCCGTATGCACTAGGTTGGAAATTAAAGATTCATTTGGTTTTGCTCTTTTTATACGAGCTGGATCTCGCTTGGCTCCTGTTGGCGAAGGAGGAGTCTATCTTATGGATGTTTACTGGCAAACTGAGCGTTACACTTCTGAAAATAATCTTGACCCACCAAAGTAAGTTTCAAAATTAAAAAGTGTGAATAGTGTCCGCTTCTAAATATGATATGATGCGCGCTTACTTGCACCTCAAGAGCATAGTGGTGTTATAAAGCATATTTTAGGCTTCATTTTCGACGTGACGTATTTCCGTTGAGATGGCATCCAGAAAAGGATCGTCCAGCAGCTCGATTAGTCTTTGCTCAAGTATGTTCTTCAATAAAAAATGGCGAAAATGCAACAAAAAATGTAAGCACTTTCTATTGATTATTATTATTTTTAAAATGACTTGTTCAGAGCCAAGATCTTGCATTATTAGTCGCATATCAATATCTACTTGAGTTCAAAGGTATGGACCCAACTGATAAACGTCTTTCTCTCCACTGTACTCAAGTGATGCCAACTCAAATTTTCAAATCCAATAAAAAAGAATGGATTCGAATGGTTTCCAAGACTCTAACGGCATTGAAAACAGAAAATCCAAATGGTATACCACAAGATGATCTCATAGAGCAGGTGAAGAAGCTAAAATCAATCTAGGTCGTCTCATAACGAATATTTAGGTGGTGCGATTCAGTTTGGGAACATGGCCAGCATCCTTTTCAAGAAAATATGATTTGCGTGGGTTTACAATTTTGGGCTCACCTGATGACTTTCTTAATACAGCAGTTACACTAGAGATTAATCACAAATGGGTTAAAGTTAAAAGTTTACAAGGCGAGGAACATTTGGCCATTTGTACAAAGGATATCAAAAAATGCTTCTTGAAACCAGCCAGGTAACTTATTTTGAATGACATTCTGAGTGTTCTAGTGAAATTAAATAGCCGATTATTATATAAATCCGACCAAGCTTTCGGTGACATAAAACGATGTACCAGTTCTAAGTCATGGGTACTTTGGCACATACGTGACAATCGGCGGCCCACATCTTAGGAGACGACGCAACTTTTAACTTCAGTTTTACCATAAATCACCCACTTGGAATTTTAATTTCAAAGCGGAAATGATAATGGCACTGTACACTTGGAAAAAATATGTTTAAATATATTTCCGACTTGAAGATTTTCTGAGCTTTGTTTGACAGGGACCAACGAACAGCGAACACTACTTTTTTCTAAACAACGAACAGTTGTGCGAAAAGTTCATTTTTTCAGTTCGTCAAACAGTGCGATGGATACTGCTTTGAGGAATAAAATTGAAAAACAACGATTAAGCTGTATCAAATGTTTTTTCAGAGAAGATGGATGCGGTCGAATTCAAATAGCCACTGAACAACACATCTATACGCTTGTGACACCTTTTTCAACAGAACTTCACAAAATTATGAACCGTCTCATAGCAGCGTGAGACCATGCTCGTGACAATCATCGCCACTTGAGTGAAAATATATTTGGACATCACGTGAGGTGTAACCACGGAGGGTGCTAGAGATGCCTTTGAACCTATTTGGTACCAATCTTCCATTAAAGTTAACTTCAACCAGCAGCCTTCCAACCAATGATTCATTGGCAATGCAACATGGGTTCTTCGCTGAAAACCATCAAATATGATGAATAACTAAATAAACCTAAGATTCCGTATGTGTTTATCAGTCAAAAGCACCGAGCTTGTTTCGCGGAAACAAAATCCAACAAAGATTTTTCATCTTTAGTGACGTCATGCTGCCTTACGAATTTTGATAATTTCCTTTTTCGCAGAAAATATGGTACACTGGTTAAACATATCAACAATTAATACAGTCTAGCAATTTATTAAATGGATTAAATTCGAACTCTTTTTACAATTGTTAGAAATGATAACATGTATGATTAGACATGAAAATATTCATCGGAGGATAAATTCGAAAACATCGTACCTACTGCAATTATTATTCCTACTTAAAGTATAAACAATAATGCAACTGAGAGTAGGATACTTTGATATACAGAAATACACTCGAAGTCATTGGTCTTATCAAGAAGCTGAATATCATTAGATTTGGAATTGGGTCTATTTCCCTCAATATGCTGATCTATGAATCTTAAATACCTCGATACCTTGGTATAAACCCCTGGTTTACCAATAGCGCATCCGATTCCAAAAGACGTTACACCCAAAAGTGTATATTTGCCACTTTTATTTATAATAAGAGGACCTCCGCTATCACCCTGGCATGTATCAATGTCTCTTTCCAGGGCACAAATCATTTTGTCACTCTCGAATGGCCTCCCCCAACTTGACTTGCACCTTGTCTGACTTAGAATTTCCAAGTTGGCTTTTTGAAGCTCTGGTATCCATCCATTTTCGGTTCGACCAAAACCAGAAACGATTCCAATTCGAGAAGACACCTCCATTCCAACCTCTGGCAAACATGCAGGTCTCACATAATCATTGAATGTGAACGCCGAATCTGGTATTATGATTGAAATATCATTGGCATATGTTTTACTATTGTAATATCTTAAATAACAGTCTTATAACAACGTAAGTTAACCATAGCCAGGTTACCATAACCATAGGACTTGACTTACGGATGCCGAATAACGGAGTATGCAATGCGCTTTTGAACAATTTTTGGATTGTCCCACCATTCATATCGTTTTTCATTACCAGTGTACATTTCTAAATCTTCGCCATAGTTAATTTTGCAGTTATCTGTGACACAATGAGCTGCTGATATGACAGTTTTCATATTAATTAAAGTACCACCACATGTACACTGCTCAGATCGCAAAAATACTTGCCATGGAACCTCCCCACGCTTTGCGTTTTCGCCACCAAAAACTCTCGCAGAAGGTTTTGGAGAATTTTCAGCCAATATTCCACAAACAGGTTCGATAGTCGATATCGATGAGGATGATGTCACTGGCACTGATGTCGAAGTTCTTACCGAACAACTGTTTGAACAATAATCCCAGCTTTTGCCATATGTTGACTCGGATGTGTAGCACCAATTTCCATTCGGGTCATTGTCCGGATTCGCACAGTATGGACGGTATTTACCCCAACCACTTGGTTTCCATTTCGACGATGTTTTACTCCATCGTAGGCAGCTCTCCCCTGTTATAGTATGTTCACAGTAACACTCAACATCAAAAATCAAAAAAATCCAAATTATTACCATGATATGTCTATAAGTCAAAAATGACCATCGCTTTAGATTTGATCGTATTAAAACAATAAAAATCAAGAATATTTTTTTATAGCCGGTAAAGAATCAGCTTCAGCAGACTCAGTCTGAAATATTCTCAATCAGATGTGTAACGAATGATTGAGGCAATTAAGACGGGTTTAGCGATCGCGATCAGGCCTCACGAGAAAAAGGTCTTTTTTGATTATCGAGCCAATGCTGTCAAGATAGGAACTTGTAATATTCTTACTCTTACATTCTCAAAGTTTGGCGGAAAGACCTCATTATTATGCAAAGCCCGATATTCTGTATTTAATATGTACATATTTATAGAGATGAAACTTTGACCGTAAACTGTTCGAATAAACGGCCACATTCGGAATCGCACACAGGCTCCACCGAACAGCTGTTCGCACCTGTTCGCACTGTTCGTTGTTCGCACCGTTCAAACTGTTCGAACTGTTCGAACTGTTCGTTGTTCGTACTGTTCGCACAATGTGAACTGTTCGCACTGTTCGCTGTTCGCACAAGGTGACCGACGCACAAGGTGACCGACGTTTGTTCGCAGTTCGGTGGACCCTGATCGCACACATATGTTCAATAATGATAAATATTTTGCAAAGAGTATTTTCATCAGTATTCTTAACAGAAGGCGTCTTAGAATGTCCATAATATAATATAATTAATATGCCTTTTTAGTGCAATATTTCCAATCAGTCATCGAACGACAGCAGTGGTATAAGGCTAGTCTTAGAATTGAGAAAATGAACTAAACGAAGCAGAAAATGAAAAAAAATGGTGAGCTTTTTGTATTTCTCCCTGATTATCATCGGAATTAGACAAATCAAATCTGCCTGAGAAGGTTTTTAGATTCTAAATTCAGAGCCGGAGAATCGCACTGTGTAATTCAAATATATAACCGTATAAATACTATTATAAAAAGATAGTTGTAGTAACTTATCGGACATTTTTTCAATAATTTCGGTTGTCGAAAAGTCGTAGCTGTAAGGTTATCAATATATCAGGCTCTTTAATGACTATTCATTGTTCCAAATTGTCTCAAAAAAAAAGAATTTACGTTTGGCTGATTAACTATAAACCAAGTTTCGAGATTTGAAAACCCAGTTCTCAGCAGACGCATCGATGCCAGAGGTATTTCCATTTTCGACTTTGTCCGATTTCGACATATCTAGACGGTCAATCTGCTTACTTTGAGCCGTTAGTAACGACTCGGTACGATCGCTGTGCTATAGGCTATAGCCACGATGTGGCCCGTAGAATCCATGATAAAAAAGGAGACGATTTTAAGTCTCATTAAGTTAATGTTCGTTTTGAAAGAATTCAAATTAAGAATGAAAGTCAAAAAGTCACTTAACTGACAAAGATCAAAGATCGAACCCATACTAAGATAGGCTGCCGATTCGAAAATACTTTTTTTATTATGAACTCATATATTTGTATGTATAAGAGAGTATGTTTATTTGAATATTTCCATATTACGATCCAGAGATTTGTGCTATTTTAGATTGAGATTCATCCTGAAGGACACCAAATGGTGACGTGCCTAGGTGGGGTTTCAAATTAACGCTAGTCAAACTAAAGTGACAAGAGCGTACTTGATCTAGAGCTGACAACATTACGAGAGTCTTTCAATAGACTTCCATTTGAAACCTTTTAGATGGGAGCGTAACAAACCAAATAATAAATCAGACTTTTGTTTTACCAGATTCAAGCGATCGAGAAACCGAGGCCGGTTTTCTTATGAGTTTATTTGTTAAAATGAAATGATGATTAGTTTTTAAACAGACTTGGATTTATTCTGATTGATAATGGTATTTCGAGGATTTAAGTCTGAAGCCTCAGAAATATGTCGAAAAAATATTTTACTCAGCGTTTAATCGCCAATAAACGCAAGCTCCGATAATATGACGTCATTTACCATTTTCTTAGTGTAAAAACTATTGCGTAATATGAAAAAGGGTACGAATTTTCTCCCTTATCCGACCACGTTTTGACTGTCGTTCGCGAACGGTACTCGGGAACTAAGTTCAACAAATTGAGTACCGGTACGTGCGCGTACAAAAAAACTTGTCCAGACATTGTATTCTGAGTAGCAACAGAGAGTCAACAGTGAAATTTTTACTGAGATTACAAACTCACACAAGCCTTACTAGAAAAACCACAGTTTGACTCGACCACACTTTTGACCATGACCAAACGACCGTCTGGATGCTAACCATGGTAGCTTTCGTCGGGTTAACGGCGCCCGTCCGATTTGGACCTATTTTTTGATTCTCACTTTAACGATTAGGATGTATAATCAGATGTTTTTACCGAAAAACTCGACGCCGAAAGTATGATTTGTAAAAATTAAAAGATTGAAAACTGATATAGAATTTATGGATAGTTTTGATATTGTCTGTGGCATTTGTGATTGGTGCATTGGGAAATGTTCTTGTTATTACTATTCTTTTACAACCAACGAAAAAACGATCTTTTGGATCTTTTAAACAGTCCCAATACAACCCAACAAAAACTCTGTTGATGAACGGGTTCACTTTGTAGGAAATTTTCAGTCGAGAAGGTATCCGGGATTTTATCCCTTTCATGTAAGGTCCGTCCTGAGAATAACTATGCCGCTCGAAAGGGGAAAATAATGGAAATCTGGCAACATTAAAGTCCGGACACTGTTTATATTTGAACCTTGAAAAAGTTGAACTTGGCGCTATCGGATATTTTGTTCCTTTCTGTTGTTTTACCCTCACAAATATCAATTTATTATTTCTTCGATTGGAAACTGGGGACTATAATGTGTCGGTTATTTTTCTTCCTCGAAGATGTAAGTTCTTCACAGAACTCTTTGATCCTATGCCTCACTGGAATTGATCGATTCCTCACTGTTGTTGGAACTAAACGAGCAACAAAGGTAAGGTATTTACAAGTTGACGGTCAGGCTCTGACCTGTTCTATGTAACATAGTCTATGTTACATAGACTATGTTGAAAACTGTACATGAAAACAAGGATGAACGGACCGTCGATACGTTATTGATCCGGTCCGGTCCGGTACGATTCGAAGATTTTTCGGGTAATCGGTCAGTAACTGGTCCGGCAATTTGGTTCGAGTTTTTTTAGTTCGGTCCGTGGTCCGGTCAGTGGTCCGGTCAGTGGTCCGGTCAGTGGTCCGGTCAGTGGTCCGATCAGTGGTCCGGTCAGTGGTCCAAGATTGATGAAATTATTATTTAGAGGCTACCCAATATAAGATTTATGATATTTGGCGCTTGGATGATAGCATTGAGTACATCCTTACCGACATTCTTTGCAGTCGATCGTTTCGAATTTCCAGTCGCATACAATACATCAGTAAACTCAACAGAAATTCAAATGCAATCACTCTGTGGCCCAATTGATAAACGAATGGGAAAAATAAGAATTGTCAAATGTATTTTCTTATTCTTTGTTCCACTTCTTATCATGAGCTATTGCTACGCAGCAGGAAATTGATTAAAACATATACTTGATCGATATAAGAAAAATAGGAAAACCTTATTTTTTATTGGCGGGCCTTATATAATATAAGTTATATTTTGATGGTCGTAAAATTTTTTGAAGATTTCGAAAGTTTAAAAATCATTTTAAGTTTATAAAAAAGTTTCAGTTCATATATCGATGCTTTCACCCGACATGGCTTCAAATGTTTATCGAGAAAGGCGAATGTTAAATCTGGTCATAACTCTTGTATGCTGTTATGTTACATGTTGGTTACCTTATCATGCAACTCGAATTTTCATGACTTTTGCACCTCCATCTTGGTATGCTTGCAATCAAATTATTTTCGGTATGATTCATAACTTTTGGCTTACAATAATCTCATGTCCCCTTTATAGTTGCACATTTCGTATTTCAATCAATGGCGCAGATATCTTCGTGTATGGACCCTCTTCTTTTCGCATTTGTCAGCACAGAGTTTCGTCAAGATATTCAAGGAATTATCAGTTGTAAATGCAACAAAGAAAATAATGCAAACTTTAACCATTCACTTGCAGAAGCTTTCTCACAAGACAAATCAATAGAAGAAGACAAATCATAATCCTTTATATATTTGTATTAAATACAAAATAATCTAAAATTAACCTTGAAGTCATAAGTCCAGGTGAACACTGCATGTGGGTAATGCCTGGTAAGTTGAGAAAAAGTCAGGCATGTAGTTATAATATGTTAATATCATGGTTCAGCGGAGGTCTGCGAAGGCCCTTCGAACTAAGTCACCAATACAATTATAGAAAAATTAGTTAAAAACGAATATGTCAACTCAGAAACCGTTTTACCTTTTTAAGGGTGTCTATATCCTTTTTGAGGGTGTCTATATCCTTTTTGGCCAAAACATGCCCTCGTTCTTTTAACCAATTTTTTTTTTAAAGTTAATGACAGCTGACCTCCATGCACCTTTACAGCGCATTCAGCAGCTGAACTTTGATTTTTCAAAACGATTTATCTCAAGTTCAACAAACCCGATTTTGCTTAACCTCGAAACTGCGTGGTAAATCTAGCGTGGTACAATTTTGATGACAAGACGGTAACTACCGAACCGTTGGGTTTAGAGCAACATCAATTCGATTTTTCGAATCTCCATGGTCGAATTAGGCTAGAAACGAAGTTTGGTCACTGTATTTGTAAGTCTACCAAAAGTATAAAGAAGGGGAAGTATGGGGAAGTAATTTTTAAAAATCGATTTTGAAAATTTTAGGCGTACATATAGTTTCGAATACCAGGAATGCGCTGAGCTAAGCATAATTCCGAGAAAAACCATAAATTTTCGTCAGAAACACATTTTAAGCAAAAAAAGGTTGATATTTTCCAGCTCCGGGGCGCTCTGGGGCGCTCCGGCTGGGAGCCCTCTAGAACGAAAGAATAAAATATTGGCTTTCTAGGCGATAGTTGGCGAGTTTCAAGGCGGCGTGACAAAGACGGGGCCTGGATGATCACCTAATTTTTATGATTTATCACCTTCGAACTATTCCTGTGGGTACATTCTTGAAATCGATGTGTTCTCGGAATTAATACCGGGTAATGCCTACGCTGATCACACAGTCACTTTTTCACGTTCATTGCGAGAGTTCAGACTCTGGTCTCAGAATATTTGAAGGATAAACCAGTCTCAAGTTAACTGACTCGCTAGTCTGAACTTGATGCACCTGTGACGCCTTGCATGGTGCCTACTATGTTAAGCTAGACCTCTCAAAAAAACACTAAACGTCAGCTGATTTTACTGAAACACTATCATTTTGATTCGAGCTTTAATACTGCTTAACCCTTAAAAATAAATAAATACAAATAACTTTCTATTTTCTTTTGCATAGATTTCACCCGGGTGTCTTAATAATATACAGATGGTTGGCCTGATTTGACCACTGGAAAAACATTTAACATTTTATTTCTTCTTTTTCTTTTTACCCTTTTTGCCTTTTTTCTTTTTTTTCTTCCATCCTAATCCGCGGTTGAAATACGCATCCTGGACATTGTGACTAATCAGCATAAGGTTTTCTCGCGCAGCATCACTGAATACAAAAGTTACTTTGATGCCGAATAACTTGTCACCCCCCCCCTGTATTTTAAAATGTTAGATGTGATGGATAAAGCGGAAGCCATCAAGGATCACTTCCAGTACTTGTAATCTAATCAGCTGGTTCAACAGTTGAACTTCAGTTTTGAATCAGAATGGGAACAATGGAACTCAAACACTGTTGAAATATTCAAAACTTTAATTATTATTTTCATCTGAACCCACTGAGTACTATCCACAAAGGGACAATATTCTTTAAGGTAAGATCTTGTGCTTTTCAAACAGTGTTCAAAGGTAAAAAAATCGATGAAAAAAGAGAAACATCGGTTAGTTTGAAATTTATTGCAGGGGAAACTGTCGATTTATTAATGTCATAGTGGGAATAAAATGATGTAAGTGGTCAAAATCGATTTTCAGGTCATAAAATATCAGATCTTAAACTGGCTATAAATCAAGTACGAAGCGTAAACCTACCATGACTCTCAAGGCCGACTGAAATCAATCTTTGCATGAAAGTAAGATATCTAACATTACTTACGAATTTATGTCAATTTTTGGTTTTTCTGCTTTTTTCTTTGATTTTGATCTTGCTTTGGATTTCGATTTACTTTTCTTTTTGCTACTTTTCGAAAGTGGCTTCTTCGGTGATTTTGATCTTCCTCTCTGGGAACTCGTTTTACTTTTTTCGACCATTTTCAACCAGTCATTTTCTCTAGAAATTCACAGATTTCGAAGAGAGTCCAATTCCCTTCGTGACAATTTCGAATCAGAGTACAAACGAATAATATAAAAAAACAAGCGGTTGCCATGGGTGATAATAATTATTATTTGTTCATTGTTCAAGTGCCTAAATGGCAGTTCAGATCCGTTGAGATTGACAGAATCGACATGAAATCAATGTTTAAATCTAATGTGGTTAATTTCAAAGGATTTTTATGGAAATATTACAAATGCTCTTTCAGTTTAACAGTTGCGCTTTTTTAGGCACGGGCGTGCCAAAAGGCTCTAAATCGACGATATTGACCACAAGATGGCGTCAAAGACTTCAAATACCCCCCCAA
>SCLD01040561.1:0-16924 GCA_004367895.1 Oikopleura longicauda
AATTTCATCGTCTACCTCTTCGCTATCTTCTGCCGAAATCAAGGTTTTCAACTGCTTGTTAGGTTCACCATTCAAGTCCAAGTCCAACAGACTACTCATAATTTCCTCGTCGGTAAAAGAAAGAAGTCCAAAGAAATCCTGAGTTAATCAATAAACGAAAGGAAGTCAAAAAAACAAGATTATCAGCTAATTTATCACCTTATCGAGCGCGCCAGAAAAGTTATCGAACGAGTTAATGATCAGATTTATCATCAGCTTTGAATCAATTGACAGTTTCGCCTTTTTCAGTCTGCTGAGCAACACTGAGAGCAGGTTTTTTTCGAACTCCGATTCTATTGACATGAATTGTAAGATAACATAGACGAGATAAATAGTTGTGAACTCACCGACTTTTCCTTCATAAGTCAAGAATTTGAGAAGGTTTAAAAGAGTCGTCAACTCCATCGAGTCTACTGAGAGCCCATGCGCAACGTCAAGATACGTCTTTATGGTAATCTTCGGGAAGTTGTAGTTGAAAGTTGTAGGATTGTTCATACGATCGCGACCCTGCATCTGAGTAGCAAAGAAGTCGGACACAACATGCAGTACTGAACGGCTGCATCTTTGTTCTCCGTTGTTGCACACAAAGTTTACCTCGAGGTCGTCTCCTTGCTCCTGTTATGATTTTAGAAATGAAATAATGCCGACTTTTTTCCCAATAAAGAATAAATGCTCAACTTAAAAACGAATTTCATGATAACCTGATAGGAGTGCACTAATGTTTTTCGAACGGTTGAGCATAAATTTGCTTCAAGCGCAAAAATCATTGTGTCAATTTAATTCTCTTCGTACGTTTGTTTGCGCTGAGTAAATCGACGTTTAGCTATGGTGTAAGTTGTGTAATACACAACATGTTGTGAATCATTCAATCAAAAAGTTCGACATGAGTGACCAAGTCGCTCAGTGTTAATAACACCGGAGAATATCATAACCGTGTCAGTCGTGGCGAGGAGTTCAAATCGCTGTTTATTCGAAGTAAGCTAGTGCACATCAGTACAGAGAATTAGTCAAACACTTGATCTTGATATTCTTCCACTTGAATTTTTACGCGACATGGCTCGTACCAATTTGTCGCGAAGAATGTATTGAACATAATTGTCGGGTGCGATCTCCTGTACTCGTCAGAAAGGCCACCTGTTTGCTCAAATAAGTGAGTTGTGGTTAACATTTAACAATTACCTGTCAAAACTGATACTAACAGACCAACCACCATAGAAACGACAAAGCAGAAGAACGACAAATACAAGTAGGACATGTGCGACAAGTACTGATAAAATTTGAGTAGACTGTCAATGTTCGACGACTCAATCAGTGCACTGATCTTTGCCAAATAGTAATCGTGGTAGGACATTTCTGGCAAGCAGTGATAATCATCAACTTCGGTCAAGTCAAGCAATGGCGCGTGATAATCATCGTAGTCGGGACGTGGCCCGCGGTTTTCAATTGTGGAACAATTAAATTTCGAGTCTATAAATCAAGTTTAAATAAAATAAATAAATATTTCCAATTACTTGACAAAAACAGGTTCATATCCTCGACCCATCCACTCGGACACTGATCAAAGTTGGCCTCGGTTGGGATTCGATTCGCCAAGAATTCGCTTTTGGGCCATGTTTTGGCGCCAGCATACAAAACCCAACCACACAAACATCCAATGACAGCACCCGATACGGCGCCTTTTTGGTTAGCAAATGGGAATACAATGCCCATCGTAAAGATTGCCACCATGGGCCCACCCAAAATACCTTGAATTTAATTATGAAACTATTTAAAGTCATAGTATCATTCTAACCCAAAATTGACAATGCAGCTGTTAGCAATGGACCCAGCATGGACGCCAAGTAGGCAATGAAAATTGACAACACCCCGTAAAACATCACCAAACCCATTGACAGTTTCGTATAAACGTGGTCGGGAACCCTGCAGTATGGCTTGACAAAATCCTCAATCGTACACATTGCCATTGCATTGATGCCCGAGGAAACTGTCGACAAGGAACCGGCGTAAACGGATGACACGTGCAAACCGGCAACGCCCGGATAGTCGCGCAAAAAATTGACAACAAAGAACGGAAAGTATTCGTCGGTTTTCTTGATGCGACCCATCACAATCGGATCACATCGCGCAAAATAAGCATAGATGACCATACCAGCGCCAAGTGCGAGTAGATTCACCGCCATTTAAGAGGGTTTCAGACTTAACCACCTACTTATTTGTGGAGACCGTGGCTCAAATTAAAACTCATTTAAACCCAATTACCCATAAACCAAGAACATTGACTCCGATTGACAACTGCGCGGCACGCAGCGTTCGGCTTGACATATAGCGTTGGACTTGGGCTTGACTGGTTGCATATAGTGAGAGCCAGACCATATGCCCGGCGATAAGTACAGACCAGATGGTGTGTCGCTGTCGTGGGTCCGGATCGAACTCCATCATATCGAGTCGGTGATCCTCCTGCATACAGTTGTGTAAAATTGACGCGCATAAATCATATCATACCTTGTTGATTGCATAAATCTCGCTCCAACCCTTATCGGCCACACCATAGATGATCACGGCAATGAAACCGGCCAGCATTACCAAAGCCTGAAACACTGAAGTCCAAATAACGGCCTTCATGCCGCCGAGCGTCGTATAAATGGTGCAAACAGCACCCGTGCCCACCACAGCGCCCCATAAGTTCATGCCCGTTGTGTTGGATAGGGCCAACGCAGGAGCATAAATGACAATTCCCAAGTAAAGCGCAGTCTGCACCAAAAAGCAGGTGACGGCAAACATGCGCGCCGCCTCGCCAAAGCGCTGCCGCAAATAGTCATAAGTTGACTTCAGCTCCATTTTATAAAATACGGGCACATAGACAAAGGCGGTAATGGCGCATACGCTGGCAAAGGTGAGCAGAAACCAGCCGTACATGGCGCCACATTTCAAAATTTCAGCCGGTACACCGAGCACGGTAATGGCCGACATGAACGAGGTGACAAGTGAGAGGGCAAGTGGAATGACGCCGACTGATTTTGACGCCATCATATAATCCTCCATCGCCCCAGCACCATCACCCTCGGCATTCTATCGAGAGCGGATTTTCAACATCACAAAAATAAACAAAAAACGCAAGATTTCACAATCCGAGCTTGACTTGGCGGCGCGACGTGATTGGAACATGAACCACAGTCCACATGCAAGTGGAACGCCGAGACAAACGAAAAATACACTATAGTCAAAATTGTTTCAACTTGCCAAACACGTAAAGCCTTACATATAGTCGACCACACCCAACACAGCAGCTGACTCGTTGATTATAGCGTCCCATTTCTCCTGTCCCGCTTCAACCTTTAGAAATTCCTTTGCCTGATAAATAACTGACTCGTCTGATTCAATTGGACTGTTTTAATGGGTCCGCAATACCATGCAAGTCGCTAGATTAGTCAAAAACTGTGTCGAACCCGAAAATGCCTGAACCAAAAGTTGCGCTCAGCGAGCCATTTCATCCGCGTCATGATGATACTCTCGGGGTGTGTCTGATCAAGTAGTATACGATCATCAAATGCGACAATAAAGGTGTTAACCCTTTGATTCGCTAAACATGTGGCCCGCCATTGCAATGCAGCGTTGACTACGCGACTTTATTTCTGTCTAATCACGAGCCAAAATTAATCATTAGTTTACTATTTTTATTAAAGCAGATTTAGAGTGATGAGTTTACGATGCGATTGGCTGAATCGATCGAATATATAAGCGCTCGTGGAACGTGAAAGCATCCCTTATAGTTGCCACCCTAAATACAGTTGTTAATTCATTCGATTATCATGGATCACTAGTACAACCTTGAGCTCGTTGTAAACGCTACAATCGCGGCGTAAGTAACCAAACCAATCGCCACCATTTTTCTTGTCAATGAAGTTTTCTTCAATACAACCCCATAGTGTCACGCACCAATCGTAGAAGATCTGTAGAGCGTGCGAAGTAAGTGTTTGAGTGGGCTTTAGAGCGACTTACCGTATCTTGTGTTTCTTCAAATGCCAACACTGTCGCATACAAAGCCTCGGACATGGGCCACCAGAGCTTATGCTCAGCAGTGACAGTCGTATCCATCAGTGGCATGTTCAATATATCGATCATGTACGTGATGCCCCCATGAACCTGATCATATCCAATGTCAAGGGCGCCAATGAGCCCGTCAAGGGCAATTTCCCTCAGCTCGCCATCATTGAGATACTTGTTTAGGTGAAGAAGAAACCACGAAATTTCAATTGAATGACCTTTAATTACCCTCTTAGATAACGTAATTAAGTAAGAAAAAGTATTTACCTGGGTTGCACAACCGACCCGAAGGCGTCGAGAAATCGAGTCCCGTCGCCAATTGTGCCTGCTCCATGAAGACGCGGTGCGTGGTGGAGTAGTGCAACTTTGCCGTTTTCCCAGCGTCTTCCATTATTGCCCGGTACTTTTGTCGTTTTGCCTCATCCGTCTCAGTGGCGTAAAAGTCAACCGCCAATCCGGTCACACACATCACATCGCCCAGTTTGCTTGTCTCCTTGTCAGCTGCTTGGCCGCCAATTATAGTTGGATCCGCCATCCACGTACGCAATTTATCAAAGTAGCACTCGGCTTCGGCATAGATCTCATTAGCATTGAGCTGTTGTTTTTGCGCGTGACCCTCGGGTAGGTTTTTGATGGTACGGGAGAACTCAAGCAGGCCCATTGCATAGAATACGGCGGCGTACGGTTTACGCTGGAAGTGCAAGTGGGCGCCGTCACGCGTGGTTGAGAAGAAGAGTGTTCCGTCGGCGGCCTTGGCCTTATGCATGAACTTGTAGCCGATGTAAGCGGTGTCGAAATGCTCGAGCTTGGTTGGATCGTCATTAAACAGCTTTGAGAAGGTCCATACTTGACGGCCTTGGAGCCAGTGATACTTGGTCTTGTCAAGAACAGTCCCATCCGCCGTCAAACAAGTAAAATAACCGCCATATTCCCGGTCAATTGAATGAGTCGCCCAAAATTCGATAACTTCGGCCAGGTTCTCCTCCCAACGTTTTTTCAGCTTGAACAGATTGGCGATTTTTTCCATCTTTGCGCTTGCGTTTTATTTTCTCTGCGTTGATCGCTCTCTTATGATAATAAGTTGACACTTTCTTGTCAAGAAAAAATAAAGAGAAAAATACGTATATACCACACAACCCGCCGGAGACCTTCAGGCCATGCTATACATAAAGCTTTGATGTCGACTGATCCCATCGAGTGATTTTGTGATATCGATCAGACATCGGTATTATTACGTCTAATAAATAATGAAACGCCCGTGTGCCTTATAGTTACTCATGAGGAAAGTTTGTTCTCTGTGTATTTCTCACTGTGAATAATTTAAAATGAGAGTAATAGTAAGAGCCCTCAGTTAACCATCAGAGCGATACTCTGTCGCGAACTTGAAAAGTTCAATTAGAAAATTTGCGTCACGTTACCCCATCATGTTCAAATAATCAGCGTTAAATTTCTGACTTTTTGATTGATATTTTTGTGGTCAACGACGGTCGCCAAATGCTTTTAAGTTAACTTAATCGATTTAGACAGTGAATCATTCGAACATATCCTTTACATGTCCATTGTTCGCCCCCAAACTCTTGATACAGTAAGTTGATGACGTACACGGGTTTGAAGACAACTTAGCTACGTACGCACTAAGTTCTATAATGAGTTAACGAAGCGTATTAACAAGTGTAAAATAGCGTTTACAATGATCGTCACAAAAAAACCACTGACTTACTGTGACAATACTAACGCCCAAACTAGGTTCGGTCAACTTGTCAAACAGGATGTAGTACACAAAGCCTAATGTAAAGTTGATCTTGGTCTTGTGTTGAAATGGCATGTTGTTCATTAAAGTTACGACATCAGAAAGATAAACATAATTCCGTCTTCCCACCATGAGAAGCTCTATCACACGATGCACTTCAACGTACACTCGAACGTCGGCATTTGATTTGTTTCGTGCTGAGTGGAACTTGAATCAGACAAAGATTTTAGAATTACGTTTTTATTATAAAAATGAATTTACAAAATCACTATAAACAGTTTCAGTGTGTTTCGTTTTTTATCAGTTATCGACGGCTCTCAATCATAGCAAACAGCTCGGCGCTGAGATTGTCGGCAAGACTGGCCGAGGCAGATTTGTCTGATGAGAAGAGGCCGCAGTCGAGGCGATTGTTCGAATCGAAAACTTCATCAGGCAGGACGACGGACGTCTCAAGGGCGTAGCCCTCGCTGGAGACGGCCACTTCACCTGTGGTTCGATCTAAACACTTGCAAGTGCCATCGCAAACGGGTCCTGTAATTATGGTTAGATTACTTATGCTCTCCAATCTCTCTGTGGACTCACCTTGAAAGAAGTACCCATCCGCATCGCACCATGGCATTTGCTCGCAACCCTCTGACACCTCGCCCATCGTTGAGATTTCGGCCAGGCACTTGTCAAACAGATCTTGACAGGGTTTCTGGAGCGGGCTGGCAGAGACAGCGACGGCGGCGGCAGCGGCGATAAATTTTCTGAGCATTTTTGTTGTTGTTGTTGGTGGTGATTAAGTTCTTTCAAAAAAGTTGGTTTCTTTTTTGTGAGTAACAATTTCAAAATCAGACTTTATTTTTATACCCGCCACCACCGTTACCATCCTCATCTCCAGCACCACATGAGGTGCGCGGTGGTGTTGCATCCTCCGCCATAATGCTCACTGGTGCCTATGTCTATGTGAAAGTCCAAGTTACGAGGGTGATTTTAATATTGCCATGCCAAGTGTTTACATTTGCTTAGAAACGTGTGACTGTCGGCAGAAGTGCCGCATTTTGCTAACATCATTCGTCGGTCATATGATGTGATGTGGGGCCAGACAAGGAAACAGAGTAGAACAAGGAATGCGAAATCAGACTGGGGACAAAGTAGGTGGTGTACTTACGCGACTCACCAAATCAACGCGTACTTGAACCTAATGCCACTACTCTAATCACGGCTAGAGCCTGATTACGTTGGACACTGTGTGGTGCTGGATTGATAGAGTATTAAGCTGAACGCCGTCGTGGTTGATACTAAATTTCGCGTTACATGTCGTTACGCGAGATGTCTATCAATGAACTTACCCAACGTATAGCCAAAACCTAACAAGATTAGTGTATTTCACGTCGAGAGCTGGTCAGTCAACACGGAATGTTTTTATTTGAACTAGACTTTTCTCCTGGGTTTCTCATAATTGTCGTGGAGTGTATATACAACAAAACATGCAATGGTCATTATGGGCCAACGATCGAGCCTTTATTCGCTGACGCATTTAGAACCAAGCATCTAACAAGCCGAAGCCTATTATACTTTGAATTAAAGTTGAGATTTTTTTTCTCTTCTAACCATCTCACTTGACTGTCACTTCTGTTTGGTTTAACATCGATAACAACGTTAAATCTGATCAGTTGAAACACAAAGTTCAACGTAAATGAATATTAACCATCTGTATAATACCGAAAATTAGACGGTTCGTTTCACCCGTTACCACAAGGCATCGTCACCCAATTCTGATGTCATTTGCGGTCACAAGAACGGCAACCACTTGCTGGTAAAACGCAGATGAACACTTTTTTTCTTTTTTAGTAGTTTATTTTTCAGTATGGTTGAATTCAGCATCACACAGTTCAAGTTTGTTTTTGTCTGTGTGAGGACAATTAAAAGATTAGAACTCTCACTCGAAGTTAAGATTGGCATGGCGTGGTACCCGTGTGAGAGGTGATCTTTTACCACGCTTGACAAGTGGCTGAATAAACGTCGGTCTAAATACAGTAGACCCTAGTCATGTGTTGATTTTTTTTGATTCCACACATAAATGACAAACATCTGTCTTCATTTATGTGCACGACACAGTGTTGGTATTCAACTGTGCGTTAGGTTCACGTCAAGTTTGTTATACGAGAAATTTTCGCATTTTCGAATTTTCTGTACATAAAATTTACATCGTTTGTTTTTGTTTGTTGCTGTAGCACCGATTCATCAGTTTGTTATAAGGAAGTTTAGATCGTTCATGTTTAATAGATATTCACGGTCATCATTGTCGCATCGAACCAGTTCCCCACTGGATCTAATCCGTCATCTATAACAATTGAGTTTGCATTTGTGAATAAACTAATCATAACCCATTACCTTTATGAGTGTCCAAATAATCAAAATCGAACCAAATTTCGCTGACATAAGGCGGGATATTGGTCAGTGTCACTGTCTCTGCATAATTTCCCGGCTGCACCATACCAGTAATTTGCATCTCGTCAACTGTATCAAAATGCAAATTCGCCACAACCGATGGAAATTTGAGTAATACAATGTCACTGCGATTGAAGTGTCCCTTCTGTGTCTTGATGTACGTCCGCGCATTGTTACCCTCGTAGTTCGATGGAAAACTGAAGACGGCCATTTGATAAGTCTCAGCTGGATCACTGATTATGGTGTTCACAAGGCTTCTGTCACTCAATCTGACTTATCATTTTAACGTGAACACCCCGAGACCTGTAGACAATCCATTCGCTATCATCTGGAATGCTTTCGTCTTCATTACTTTCGAACATAACGATAAAGTTGACATAGTCAACACCCTAAATTCGTTGATAGACTAGACCGCTTAATCCACTATTAAACTCACCACAAAGCTTGGATCACTATGTGCAATGGCATAATCCGAATTGTACGGGTTTGAACTTGTAGGCACGACGTTGGCATCATAAAAATGAATCCACCGCACAAAATGCGAGTCACTGGCTAGCCAAAAGTGGCTCACTTGACCATGGGCGAAGCTGGTCGGCGCTTGGTAAATGCAACCGGCTCTGGCTTCGCCCGTTGCATCCCAGCATGTTATGCGGTAGACTGCGTTTTTGGCGACTTCTTCGGTTGATTGGGAACCCAGTAAACTAGTCACTTTGTCTTTGGGCTGCTTTCGCGTCAGATCACTAAAATAACTTGGTACTGACCACGGTTCATCAACATTTTCCACGATTCTTCGTGGTTAATCATAACATGTTACTTACCTAACATCCACTGCGGTTGGTTGTATTCTCGATATGACATCTGACTGTTGTGATTTATCTTTTGATCGAATGGTATTGATGTCGATTACTTTCTCATCAATTCGATCGTTCTCAATTTGAATTTGTCGTCCAGATATGGTGCCGATTAGGCTCAATACTGGCGCGTATTTCATTGTTTCAAAAGACTACAAGTTAAAATGTTAGTTGAGTGAGCCTCTTTTGATCACACTTCACGAACCTTGTCAATCAACTTCCTCTAAACAACCTCTAATGGTGAGTTTAATTCACAACAGCCGGGTTTTATACAAGTGCCAACGCTTCATTAGTTGAACCACCAAGCTTCACACGCATATAAAGATCGTCTAACAAACGTGCAATCAATCGTTTACAAATAAAGCAATCAGCATTCCGGCCAACATCGGGCAACGTGTTCAACTTAGAAGCTAAAACAAAAAAGCATCTGCGGCATACGGGACGGGCGTTATCGAGCCAACTGTCCTCGCCACTATGTAAACAACTCGCGCACCTACAGTCCGATCAGTTCACCGGCCAGTCATCATGAAAGGTAAGAAAGTGGATAGCAAACGAGCGAGCTTTCAAAAAATCACATTCAGTAGTATTTTGTCTGACGTTGGCCTCCGTTTATGCGCTGACGACATCGCAACATGAGCAGTTTCACTCGATACTGTCCGAAATGAAGAATGGTTTGTCTTCAGCACCTTAGGCTTTCACACATTGTGACATCATTTTTAGAGGTCCTGCAAGAGCATAAGAGCACCACCAACCCCCAGGCCCTTGAAATAATGGACTTTATTTTGCAAGACTTGGAGAAGATTGATCAATTCGCACACAATTTCGAGCTGATGACCCATGGCGAGACGAAGCAGCATCAGAAGCGCTGGGACCCGTATGATCTCATGTTCCGTCGACGTCGCATGTCCGACGATGATTTCCTCAAGCAGTTTACGCTCTAAAAATGTTTCCTCTTTTTTCTCACGACTTATTATTCATTAAATGTTGATTGATTTTCAAACTCACCACCAACAACCAAAGCACCAAAACATCTTTCTTTAAAATTGATTTCCAATTTCAAGTGTGTGTGTCCGTTTTAAAACCAAATTATCATCAATAGGGTGTGTTAAATGTCATCTAAACAGAAATGATATTTAATCAATGAAGCATCTACATCACGTAAGCAAAAATTGAGTTTTTACTGCATTTTTCTTTTGGACAGAGAGGGAGAGAAGGCGAGATTTGTTGTTTGTGATGCGAAGTGGATTAAGACAATCATGCGTGGCATTGGCGTCCGGGCGCGCATGATATTGGTGAAACCGAGCTGAAAAACAAAACAAATAGATCACAAAATTCACTTTTTTTATTTCGCGCTCGACTTGTGTCCCTTCGAGCAACAGACGCCTCATTTCGTTGCTGCTGGGCATGGCACGACTCGGCGTTGTGGTCAAAACTAACCACAAAAAGCCACAACCGAAGTCGATACGATAGAGCGAGCGAGAAAAACGCGAGTTTTTTCTTTCTTTTTAGGTTTGAAGCCTGCCATTGACACAGAGAGAAACGCGCAGTTAGAATTCACAATTGTACGACCCGTTCAAGTTGAAAGAACTTGAGAGAACGACTGACACTGACTGTTACACATTGCCTTGACACTGGGGGCGAACACCTGACACGAAGTATTATTTCAGAGAAAAAGCAAGCACAGTGAAAACAAAAAACGCGCTAAGTGTCGAGTAAGAAGAAGCGACGCGAACTTGGCCACAGTACAAGTATATCGAGCTTATATAGAGCTGATTAACAAACTTGTGACTAATCACGAAGTCGTCCACACCACAGCACGAGCGCAATCACACATAGGGTAGAGAAATGAAGATTTATACGAACCAGAAAACACAATTCGAAAATGGCGAAACATTTAGACGGCTGTCACGCGATTCAGAGGTTGGTTTTGTAGGCTTCTCTTCAAAAAAACTTAAATTTCTTGTCCAGATTCGCTACGCCAGCTTTCTCGATCGGCCCATTCAAGAGCGTCAAAAACGTTTGTTAGAAGCGGCCAGAGAGGGCCGCGCCGAAATAGTTTTTGTCAATACGGGCATACATATCAGGCATGACAACTGGGTTCAAATTTAGATGAGTAAAAATAGATTTACCAAGTATCTTAGACCCCCAAATTTATGCTAATATTAAACCCGCTGAACAACAGACTCCACTTCTTCCCCTTTGCCCTCGAGAATGTCCACGGCATGATCCCGCCAAAGGAGTTTTGCGATTTTGAAAAGGAGCCCGGTAAACTGTGGTTCCGCTCGCCAATGATCATGAACGGCGTGTGCTGCGTCTGCATTGGCTATGTCAATCTGACCAAGTTGGATGGTACAGCGCGGTTAGAATTTGACGCTGACTATGCTCGTGTAAGTGTTGATCACGGTTAACCAAAGTTCAACTGGAGTAACGATTCGTTGTAGTTTGAAGATATCCGTTGTGCGGGCCGCACGGCACCTGATCCGGAAGAGCCGAACAACAATCGATCAAGCTCGACTTCAACATCGAAAACAGAGAATACGAATAATACAGGGACAGGAAACGGTTAAATTTCAAAAGTCGAAACACACACACTCTTCGACACACATACACACACGCCAGTACAGACTGTGCTCTCAGATGATGCTCTGTGCCCATTTTCAATTATTAATTTTAGATGCAGCTAACACACAAACCCACACGCCAGTTTTTATTTTAAAAGTCGTTTTTTGAAACACACAATGGTGATCACCACAATTTTGCGCCCATGATGTCTTGACACTTGTGTATTGAAAAATGGACACGCGAAATGACCACTCAATATAATACATACTATAAAATGCTGTGTTGAGTGGCAAAGCCAACCGAATATTTGTTCACCAACAAAACAACATGGTGTGGACGAATTGTTCGTTTGAAATTGAAATTGAACCAGTTTTGATAAGGAACTCCTATCGAACAAAACTTACACCAAGGGGACATTAACAACTCAGTCCAATTCGCCGATAGCCAGTCACCAGCTGCGTACTAACCACTTTTACGTATTGATTCACTAAAACTTGTGTTCTGACCATTCTTACCCGTTTTAACTGTAACACACGCACACCAAGCACACACTGTATTTCTAAGATTGAATAAACGAAACAAAAAATAGTAAATTCAAGCTTATGCTATCGAACATTTTATTTACACCTTTTCTTCTTTACAATTTGGACTTTGTATATATATTTATATCACACCATTTGAGATGGCTTTGGCTAGAGTTGATTCTATCTGATTCAAACGCAGTTATTAACTTTAAGTTGAGGCCAATTGAGTTCAATTTGGTGGTGGTGCTCAAATTGTTGATACTACACCACCTGCAATCTGTTGTATCAGGCGTGAACTCACATAGAATCAACACTGCAGCTTCTGTTGATGATCCAATCCAGTCTTGATCATGCGCTGGCCATTATGCCCACTATAATGACCGTTTAACGTGCTACTCATTTTGCCATTTGAATTGGCTTCATGCGCACCGGGTACATATCGTCTTGGGTCTGACGATACCGCCGAGTCAGCGTCGCCCTCGTCATACTCAGACTCTTGGTAATCTTCGTACGCAAAATATGAGCCAAACAGGGCCATGAACACACAGCCAAAGGACACAACCACGTCGACAATGACCATGCTCTTTGGGCTGAGTGGATAATTAAACAAGAGTGGTTTATCAAGGTCACGCCAAAACTCACCTCAAATCGGGCTCAAGTGAACGGCCATCCTTCTCTGCTTGACTCTTGCGTGTACAATACTCGAAGAACTCCCTGCAACTGTCCATATTATCCTTGCAATGGGGCGACATAACGTCGAATGAGTCACATGTACCCGAGGGGTGATACCTAAAACGTAATTAAACCCTCAGTTGCCGTTCCATTCGTAACGCGTAATTACGATAAACAAGTTCAATGCGTTTCTCACCTATCTTTCGGTTGGAAAAGCGGGTTCTCCTCATCGACTGTCAACGAGTAAATTAATATCACCGAAGCCGCAAAATAACAGATTGCCGCCAGTGCATGGGCGGCAAATCCGACCACGGGAAAGTTCACCCTTAAATAGGTTATTTGGTTGTTTGACGAAACAAAAAAACAAAAATCAATACCTGATGACAATGCGCACAATGCAAAACGCCAATGATATGAGAAAGCCAACAATTAGCAGTGTCAAGGGCGCGATAAAACTCCATGGCAGTGATTTATCCTCTGGCAAGTTGTTTGTGCCTTTTTTGCGGCGGGTATTATTACTGTTTTCAACTATCGTCGATTAGTGTAATTAGTTAGGGACCCGGTGCCTAGTACGCCAAGAATAATAATACATAGAAGTGATAAGGTGGCATGGACAATTCGAAATTTGGTGTGGAGCTCGATCCCCATTCACAAGTCTGCTACTGCTGCTGCTAAATCTGAAAATGATCTCTTTTGCCGCGTATATACGTATAGATATGTGCATATGGGTGCCACGGCGGTAAGTCTTCAAACTAATCAATTTTGTTCAATCTTTTTAATTGAGTTGGCCAAAAAGGGGCTAACGCACGAGAGGCAAAGAGAGACTACCCCATACTGTACACACGATAGCTTTGCATGTTTTTTTCTGTTGCTCCATTTTCGAGTTCTCTCTTTTCCCTTACTACTACGTAATTATGCCGCCGATACTCTGCGTGTCGAACTATGCTTCATTTTTTGCACTCTCAGCTATTGGCCCACTATTGTTAGACTTTCAAACAAAAACATCTATCGATGCGCTAGACATGAAAAGCATAATTATGTTTGACATCAAAAATAAATTATTGAGCACTGTGACACTACGATCCAGGTCAGAGAGGCCTGGTTGGAACGTTAATACGTGGGTTTTTGATGATGATCCTCACTGATTAGCAGCTGGCTTAACTACATTATGGATTTTGTCATTCCAAAGGGATTACCTGTGTCCGTTTGGAGTAGTATTATCTTAGTTTGCAATCTAGTTACCCACTTACTGTCTATAGGTCAAGGCCTAATCAATGGATTGATTATGGTTTGGCTTGAAGTCAAACTATTTAGATCGGCGGTGATTATTAAAAAGTTGATCTCTTATGCGAGCTGATGTTGGAAATGGGATATCACTGGTAAGACAGCGGGTTTCCTGTACACCACACGATCTACTTGAAAATAAAGATCAGCTGATTTATTAATGCCGAGCTCGCGAATGGTAACCAGCCATTGTGTGCGTGTGTGGTGTGTACTTTGCAACACAATCAAATTAGATTAAGAATTGATGCAACTGTATTTCGCTTTTGACAATACCTTTTGTCTGTTGGCATCCACTGGTCAAGTGCTTAATATGAATCAACTTGGTTAGCACAGTGTTCGCGCCCGTGTCGATTTGGGTCGAACACAACAATGAGCACGGGACGTGTGTGTTTAACATCTGTGACTGATTAGTGTCGTGGGAAGAAGCAAGGGCTACTCGACTGGCTCGACCTATCCCCAATGGAGTGGAGCTTTGAGTGTAACACAAAAACAAGAAAGTCTTTATATACGAAAAATTCTGCACGACTTTTATTATGCATATTATCTGTCGATGGGCCTTGTCAAGTAATGTGTCTATATGTTTTTGTGTTATTTTTTCTCTGAACAGTGAACATATACACACTAGCTACCCAAACCCCTACATACTAAATTAATCAATTACCTAATACAATTGACATGAAGTGTTTTCGTGTTCTTCTCTTCACGCCGGTTTATCGCTCCTTGTTATCTCTATGTGGATCCCGGTTCTTAACCCCAATGAGTAACTTTCTCTGCGGATCTCTTCGGCCTTCTCCGCTGCTCTCCGCGCGCTTCTGCGTCTCTGTGGCGGAGGATGAACAGGAGCTCTGTGGTCGCTTGGCTAGTGTGTGACCACCCTGTTGCACAAGGGGTGTCTGTCGCCGCTGGCTCTCTCACTTTTTTTCGCTGCATCCACCTTCAGACGCCATTTATTTTCATTTTGAATTAATTTAGATTAACACACACACGCACACGCATACAAGTCGCCCTACTAACCAATCATCCGGCCAGTATCTGGTTCACTCGAATCAAATTGGTCTTTTCTTGTCGTTTGATACTATCGTTAATATAATAAGACGTGTAGAATAAAAATGCAAAAGCCTTATGTATAGGACGACAACGTAGGGTCTTCTTCGTGCCTCATCTGGTCGTATGTAAAGTCCCTGGAGAACTAACCCCACACCATGTCTACCCATGGCAGTGCACATCTAGTCGAATTAACGAGCGATTCGATACTTTTAATTAAAAACGAATCATTTCAATGACAAAGAACACACACATACTCTGCCCGATCGACAGGTTTCGTGCGTGTATCGACCACTCAACATAGCAAGAGCATAGTGATTGGAAGTGGCCTTGAAGACTTATACCTAAGCCCAACAGGACAACCGTCAGATATCGCTCGATAGTGGGGCGTGTCTACAGTCTTCACAACAGAACAGATAACGCTGCGGCTATATCGCTGTATGTATATTCATTAGTGACGTACAGCTGCATGCAAAGTTCTATTCAGAATTATTCATCACCCGGGAGCGCAGCAAAAAAGCATTAATTTATTTACACACAAGAAAAGCCGGCGGGCCACTGGCCGGACTTAGCCATTTTTAAACAGGCAGCAGCAATGTACAAGAATGTTTGTTATTTGGTGCAACCTCGTCTTGAACAGCTACTGTAATACAAACTTGTTCATTTAGCCTAGTTAATAGCATAAGCTCTCAGTTTATTTGAAATCGTTTAAAAATGTGCAATTGGTGTGTTAAAAGGAAATAAAAATGACTGAATATAAGAAAGAGTCCATTTTTTGAAGAGTCAAGTAATGAATATTAAATGGCGGTGCCCATATGATGTCTGCTCATTGTCATTGCCGTAAGCGACATGGTCTGCGCTAGGAATGTCGCGGTTGCATCGTCGTTGGTTGCCAGCTTCCCGTCATCGCCAAACGAAATCTAAACAAAAATTAACCAACTTTTTCTGACAACAGTCTGAATGTCTGTTGTCGCAACATGATCAGAGACAAATGCCAGATCAAGCCGAGTTCAGCCGAAACTAATTAACCTAAACTCTCTTGACGCTGTAGCGAATTTCCGGTTTCAAATTGCACAGTATTGGCACCTCGTCACCCTTTACACTGGCAAGGTTTCGTAAGTGGGCGGCGGCGTCGCCGCCTTTTCTTATTGCTGAAAACATCGACGTAAAGCTCGATAAAAATGACGTCAACAATGAATAAATAAATAAATGAATTAATGCCGTTTTTAAAATGACGCACTCTAATGCAACAGAAGGCTAAATGAGAAGTTCCAGTGGAACGCGTCAAACTACAAGTAAAATTCGTATACAATCGAGCGTTTGCAAATTCATTGTTAGATTTACGGATGGATCGGCTTCACCACGGTTGATCACGCCAATGGCACGGGAATCGCAAGATTTTTCTTGCTTTTGCATCACGATTTCAGCTGTTTGAGGAAAAACCGTATAGAACTCTCGATTTCTCTCAAGTGTAAAGCTAACACGTAAGCGGCTCAATTCAATCAGCCTGCTAATTGTTTTCGCATTGAGTTGCTAAAAAGAAGAAGAACATTATTCAACGCATGAAAATAAAGCAGACTGCGCACCAATGCCGTAATCGCCCGAATTTGTTTCACCATGCACAAGTCAAGTTAGTTCAAGCAGTACGAACCTGATTGCGCAGTGTCTTGCAACTGTGGAATCAGCTCTTGTCTAACCATGAATTACAACTGCTTGAC
>SCLD01040671.1:0-16917 GCA_004367895.1 Oikopleura longicauda
CCCGAAATTCCCGAGTTTTAGGCAAAACCAATGTTTGGGAAAATGTCGAAATTTCCCGAAATTCCCGATTTTTAGGAGTCCCGATTATAACCAAAACACTGTATATCATGTGTTGTTTACGATGACATCATAGGGACCGGAAATGGCCAAAATCGGAATTAGCGACCCAAATTTAGTCAGAAAACATATTTGGTGGCTCTCATGGTGAAATTTCATTATGGTCTAGGTATCCTTAAGACCAAATTGTGTATCAGTTCCTTGAGGCATGAAGTTGAAGTTTGCTTTTCTTTGTACTTGGCGACGATCCTTTTGATTTGCTCAATTCAGGACTACTGAACTGGTACTGCTGGTCATCGACTGGGTCATTGAATGTTCGATTTATGACCAGCGAATCAGGAACAATTTGAATTTTAGGCTTTTTTTTAGTCTTCATGTCCAGTTTTGAAGAAATTTTAGGCTAGGAAAATTTAAGATAATATATGATTATATCAACATTTTTACCTCGATTTTTTTCTTGCTGAACTTGAAACTTTGCTGGCGGTTCAAAAATGGCTGTGGCTTAATCTCTTTACCGAAACGAAAGCTGTCATCTGGAACAATCGTCCAAACCTAAAAACAATACAGTTCCGTGCGTTCAATCACTGTATATAACTTATATCATATAAATTATATATCCTATACCATACCTTGAGATCAGTTCTGTAGACTAAGTTATTGCTCAGCTGATTAATTGAATCATCAAACGGTGGCGGATCGTTCAAGCCATATTCTTCTTTTGAAATGATTCCTTTTCCATAATTAAAAAATATTCGACTCGAACTGAGACTAAAAAGTTTGAAAGGCAAGTGTGACCAAAAGTCGAGCTAACTACTGCCTTCCTTGACCCTGTTTTAATCAAGTCCTTGTTTCACATTTCGTTCCAACGGAAATGCTTTGATCAAATTAAGCCATCCAGTATCTTCGGTAGTATAATTCTGATCACTGTCTAGCAAATTTTTTATCATTATTTCATCAATGTCCGATGACAGATTAAGGATAGCACTTGAACTGTCCAATGACGTCGTCGATGTGTCTAAAAAGAGTATTATAAATATATTATTTGTGGTATGAATCGCGTAACATACGAAAACTATTTATTAAATTATACGGTGCAAAATTGACTATCAAAACAACTCCTTATTAACTGGTTAAAATCCTGAGCTCCGGGATACCATGCAGACATTTCAGTATTAGCTGATGTTGTTTTGTTCTAACTATTACTTTTTCGAGCAACTGAGCTCATGCGCGTTCTTATTATATGTCGCGTTCTTATTCCCTGGGATTTTGACCTTCAGATATCTGTTTGCTGAGTATATCTGAGACGCTCACGTAGTTTTAGAATCTTACTAAAGTGTGGTGCGTCTTCCCAATTGTCATTTGGCCCGAATTCCGCATGGGGAAGTATAGAGACAACGACAATCGGGAACGCGCACCCCACTTTACGATTTGAAACTTTAATTGGTAATAGTTCTTAAACGTTTGGTTCCCATATAATCGGACATAGACTATGTCACATAGATATCCTTACACCTTAATTTACCTTTCAAATCTTGAAAAGAATTATTTGGCGTTAAACCAGTTGGTTGTACTTGAAGAGTTCCAACATTAGACAAGTCAATGGTCAAAACAGAACTGTTCAAATCTCCATTTCCAAATTTTCCTCGAATTTGATCAACTTCTGATATCAAGTCATCAATGCGTTCAATCGCACTCTTATTTTCATTTTCAAAGCCTCCAAAAGTAGGCTATATGTCACTATAATCACTAGTCTCAGGGAATTCCATCTACATATGAGGCTACATCCGGTGAACCCTGTATAATTTCTCGTTAGTCTTGAAAATGCATTCCTTAGTCATTTAACATTGATCTCTCAGAATATAAAAAAGTACATTAGTTTAGAAAATACGTTACGCGGTTCACTGAGCATCCTATATCTAGTAAATATGAGCAACTTTACGATCCAAACTATCTGAGATCATTTAATAATAAAGGCTTTTATGTAGAGCTCACCAACTCTGGCGGCCCTTGGATTTGCTCCTTTAGTGAGAATTGTTATTAAATGCGTCTTTTAAATTGCGGTATGTTGGGCTGCATATCATAAAATCATCATAAACCGCGTTTCCGGCTTGTTAATTTTTCATTGAAATAAGCTCGAAGTGGGCCGATAATTTTGAATTGATCTGGAAAAATGGGCCTACAAGTGTCTCCAGACAGAGAATTTGCGGGCTGATTAGAGATTAACCCTTATTGGCAAGGTTTTGGGGGTTGACCCAGCGAGTATTGAGGAAAATTTTTCCATATTTCAATTTCGCATAGATTATGACGTCACTATAGGAACTGGGTGGATCACGCCATAATGCATGGTCCATGCATGGATACCTGGTGGGTGAGTGTACCACCACCCAATATGACGTTAACCAATGACGTCACGTGACTAAGATATCGGCCTTCACATTTCCCGCTAAACCTACGATGATCAAAAAAGCACAGGAAAAAGGTTTCGCTATTTTACTCAAATACGGTAAAAACTTGTTTGGCCAAAACTGTGGATAGCAATGACAGATAAGATTGAGGGGGATAATCAAGAATCATTATTCAAGATGGTAATAAATAGTGATTATAAGATTGTTAATCTGACCGTCATTATGCTGTCAGGTGCCAACTATTACTTAGTGGCGATGCTTTAAATGAATTTATTCATCCAGTTAAACATTTATATATTACTAGTATTAATAGTATTTTACTCAATTGTACTACACCATTACTTTCTAATCGTTTAATGGTCGTCGAAATCTCATTAAAAACGAATTTGTGAATTTGATGGTTAATATCCGTCAATGATGGGCTATTAAGATGTTTGTATGTTAGCATACCGAATTCATTTTTGAGAACTTGTTTTGTGTGAATTTACGTGTAATAACGTGCATCTGTGTGCATTTGCGTATATTTACCAATTAACAAATCAGACATTTTAAAATGAAGTCCTTTATGTGGAGTAAATTCTTTATTTACGGATATTGGTCATTGGTCACTGGTCCCTCTAATATGTCTGACTTGCTAGGTTTCTTTGTTAAACCCTGAAAATCAAAATCTGACTAAATATAAGAGATGATCCTCTGAGCAAGAAATATCTGGTCGATGAGTCATTAAAGTGGAAGAGGATGAGTCACCGATTTCGATTGGCGCTCGTCTCTCTCGTAGCACAGAATCGTAGTTTTACAGACCAAAAGAAAAAATGAAAGATGAAATCTTTAAAGTCATCATTTGAAAAACTTTTTAAATCATCAAAAGAGAATCATGATACAAAACATATGGAAGGAAAATATCAAAAAATTGGCCCAACAATGCATCGCTCAGTTTCACAGGTAATCAACAAGTCCAAAATCAGCTGAACAAAAGTAGTAGTCTTAGGGAAGTATTTCCAAACTGTTTTTGAAGAAAACTGGTATAGTGTATGTTGACGTTGATAATTGAGAGACTAGATGTTTTTTTGATCTCTTTTTGGAATTTTGTATTCAAATAAAGAATTAAAATTCCTCATTGCGTATAATAGATTTTTATATTATGCATCAAAACCATTCCGGCAATTTTAACTTGACCTTAATTTGACATGTGTTTGGTCTTAGAATAAAAAAAGGATACACTTCGTATACGATTGTATTCAAAATCCTTTGTTACATTTTAAACGAATCATTTCGGTATTTCATTTACTGACGTATTAACTCGTACCACCTAAACATTCCATGACGCCCAGAACAGAAAGAATTATTTTATACAAGTTAGTACAGATCCAAGGTTGTGCGGTACCTAATTCACTCAACTTATCACGGAAGACATAAAATTTAATGTCATTAAGATAAATTAATTATCATATTTTTATTTGGAAGAATTAACTAAATTGACCTTAAAATAGTCGCGCCATGTTGTCTTTTGAATGTTTAAGTGTCTTTTTTAACCGAAAGGTTCTCCATTTTAAGAGTTGGTCAAATAGGTACTAGCATATGTTGCAACTGTGTGGGGGTATAAATAGTATCCAACAGGTCACTTACATAAAATCCCTTGATATACATTCCTTTCTTGGCCCTTAACACTTTTGGGTTCAGGAATGTCTCTGCATACCATAGTACTAGTGCTCTTGTCAGCTGATTATCAGCTACAACATAACTTTTTAGTCTTCATTGGTAAATCCAGTGGCACCCTTGGTATCCCGATGCCGTGATCAACGAAATTTCACATTTCTCAGACGCCATAATCCCTCTTGTGGTCATCATCATCAGCGAAACCAGGAGCAAAGTTCGAATCACGTGAATCAAACGATTCGATATTCAACAAATCTAGACGATAGAAGATTCTCGAATTGTTCAGCAAAACAGTTTAACAAACAGTCAACTTATTCATTAAACTCTTTTACTTCAAATCATTCTGATCATCGAAATTTTCATCAGAAATCAAATTCTAATGGAAGGTACGTCTCTAGTTAAATAATTTATAGGGCGCTAAATTAATTATAGTAATTATGGAAATCGGACGACAAAAAGTGCTGGAGATACTTTACCTGGTGGGTGGGAAGTTGCTTACACTGGTGATAATAAGAAATATTATGTTGACCATAATACAAATACGACACATTGGTTTCATCCTTTTGAGACGGAAGCCCTACCACCAGGATGGGAGCAAGGTAACTTCCTTTCTGTTATAATTGTAGTGATGAATGTAATACATTTTTGTCCCATTCGGACGCATTCCGGTCGGATATCTGATAAACCAGGATGCGAACTAATAATTATTTAGTTTTGTCAAAAGATTTTGGAGTTTACTATGTCAATCACGTGGAAAAGAAAACCCAATACGAGGCACCGACATGTCGAGCCCTTCAAATTGCCAAACGAAATTCTCAGACGACACCCCCAATACCAGAATCACAAGATAGCCAATTTATGGGTGAATAATATTAATTTTATCATTTTTTTTAATATATTATTTTTAAGAATGGAGGGCAAATAGAATTGAGCCAGAAAATCCATATCGTAATGGTACCTATCAAAGAATTCCAGAATTTCTTCACGTTTATACAAAAGCGTCTAGAGAAGAGAGAAATAAATTAGATTGGAACATGTTTAGCGAATATGAACTTGAACGTAAGTGTAGCGTACATTTTGCCTCATTTGTGCGGTTATTTTAAAGATAGTAACGGAGTTTATTTATTTAGAATATGATTTAATGTTCGCAACACTACAAAAGGCGAGAAATCAAGATTTGGTATCACAATATGAAACATTTCGCGAAAGAATTCATCGCGAAATCCGCAACCGATCATGACGTGCCGTGATGTCATAATTTCTGATTCATCTTGGCCTATTCGGGTCTCCTTTCCTCGTACAAACTGGTTTAAACCGGTACCGTATCCTACTGCCTCTCACATGATGCCTTTTGAATACAACGTCAATTTCCGCCTTCGATTTCTCTTTTGATATGATTAATATTTTGTTTCTAGTACTATTTCTGAGTTGACCATGTCAGTTGCCTTCTTGGCGCAGTTGGTTAGCGCGTCAGTCTCATAATCTGAAGGTCGTGAGTTCGAGCCTCACAGAGGGCATTTTGTTTTTAGTCTGTCTGATGTAAAGGGAAAATGATAAGTTAGCCTGCGTGGGTATTTTGGTCAGACATAACTTGTGATTTCAGGAAGAAAAAAAAATATTTTTTAGAAATTAAAAAAATGGGAGAGAAAAAATGAATTGGATTCCTTGGCCAGAAAGCATAAAAAAACGGGCCTGTCGATACATATTACAGGATCGGATATCTCTTCTGTACGGGGTATAGTCTATACCGTATAGACTATACCGTATAGTCCCAACCATAATCGTCTGAGGAAACGGATATAAATCCATGAAAAGAATTATGTTGGCGAGTTTCTTCATGAAAAAATTCGCCTTGAACAGCTCAATGTCGATCTCTACCAAGGGACAGGATCAGTCTCTGGTAAGTTTTCTTTTATAACTGTAGGCTATTACCAGTCATCTTTCCGGAAGATTCTTCCGCATGGTTTTAGACCATCAACAAATTAATCAAAAATTCGTTCACCGTAAATGAGCAAGAAACGCAAATTTTACACATATGGAGGTAAAATTTGGTTAAACCCCGGATTTCCTTATATCAATATGTTTGGTTGTGGAAAACCATTCGAGATGATTTGGGTATAAAAGTTTGGATTCCACAGTGTGGAAGGCTTACTGTTAAGATTATACCAAATTTCAAATATTTATTTCAGGATTAAATCTCAATTTATCTTCTTTAAATGAGCAGCTTTATACATTTGGAATACCTCTGGAAGTTATTGATGGTTATGTTCGAAATATTTCAATACAAATACCATGGTCGGCACTTCTTACAGACTCATCACAGGAATGGGTTTTTAAATGACAGGCTACCGTGCACTAGTGTGATTTGAGAAACTTGAAAATCTTCTAGACCCAATAAAGCTCACGTTATCTGGTCTTGAACTGTCTGTACAAATGGCAGAAAAAACAATGACTATGCAAGGGATGTGTGAGTCACTTTACCAAACTGCAACTGCGATGACAACGTCAATAGAAATTGCAGAAAAGGTTGCGGAGGAAGTAAATGAAGAAATTGAAGGTTTAGATGCATTATCAGCTTATATTGAAAAAGTTTTGGCGCGGGTCAAAATAACTTTACTGGATACTGTGCTTAGAGTTGAGTCGGAAAAGGGAGATACAAAAATCGAACTTAGGAAGGTTGTATTTTATTTACATAAGGGTACACTCCCTAGCAGATTTTGATGTAAGAATGATAAAATGTTATTGAATTATGTAAATCTAACCGTGAAGAATCAAGAAAATTGAATATTTGGACGAGACCGAAGATAAAGAAGATGATGAAGGGCTGCCCTCAATTTATTTGAAAAAAGTAGCAGTCTCTGGTGTCACATTTTGGCATCACCAAAAAAATGAAACATCAAATTTTGGAAGTCCCTTTGGCACACCTGGACAGGAAGCAGAATCTTTTTATGAATCACCACCAGAATCACCTTCGGAATATTCTCCAGAGACACCACCACCTCCAACAACTATCCCAGAACAGCAAGATGATAATGATTTTGCTCTTATTGGGGAAATGATGGGAAATCAAGAAGTAAAAATTCGAATTCAACCACGTGATGGCGGCCAAAGTCCAAAGTTATCATTGGACGCAACATTTCAAGCAATAACATTTTTAGTTTGCCCAAAGCAGATTCATTCAATTCTAGATTTGATAAACTCGCTCTCAGCCAATCAAACAAAACCTTCATCATCCACCCACGCTAAACCTATTCGACCTGAAGAATATAATCGAATTGAAACTCAGATTTTTGAAGAAGACGAAGAAGGAAATGATTTTTCAGAAAATTCAGAACCAGATACCTTTGAATTTCGACCAGGAAATAATGATGCACAATTTTATAGTCTTTACGGATCAGGACAATCTGGAAATCAATCAATGACGTCATCAATGAGATCATCAGTAAGCTCAAGATCTTCAGTAATGACCGGAAGTCAAACGTCTGTAAGTCATATGCGCAGAAAAAAGAATCCGTCTACACATACCCACGTGACAGTTGATTCAAACATGGGTGGTTATCAATATTCATTCAAACTGAGCTCAGTATCAATTTGCTGTTTGCACAATGATCCAACCGACAGTCTTGCAGACATTTCAAGAGATTATTTCGCGAAAATGCGCGAATTCAATTTTTCGGGACTTATTTCCCGAAAAATAAAAGATTTGTCTTCGGAACTTCATCAAATTATCAAAAAAGATCGTTTATTGGTTTTTGCTTATCCAATCAGTGGATCTGTTAATCAGGGATCAGCCTATCAAAGAGAAGAACTTCAAATGAATCTTCAATTTGGTCAAATGTGGCTTTGGGAACATCTTTATGGAGATTCGTGTCCAAAATCACCTTCTGGATTGCAAATTCCAATCCTAAAGTTTAAATTAGATGTGACCAAATCAATGATTGAAGCCCTACCACAAGTTATGTTTTCATTTATGATCAACCCTGACATATATTATGTCACATAAATCACAAAAGCTAGGCCAAAACTATATGTCAGTGAACCAATGGTCATTCCGTGAACAGTTTATGTTTTGAAGACAATTCTTTCCAGTCAGTATTGCCTCAAAAAGTTGAAGTCTAAAAAAACAAAATCCTACTTTTTCACTTGAAAACTCATTAAAGTTGGTCACTGTTTCAAAGTGAGTATGAATCAATCACGAAGATCGTCATCCCTTTGTATTGAGCTGGGAGACGCTATTTTAGATCTCGATCTCTCATTGGTTGATAGAATATCCAGATTGCTCGCTTATGTACCCAAGAAGAATCTGAAAACGGATCCTCAATCACATGCTTCATTAATAGCAGAATTAAGGAAGGCTTTCGCACTTTTAGTTGGGCTCATATCATATAACTTATATGATATAAGTAATATGATATTTTTCATATAAAATTAAAAGTTTGAAAACCATAAAAGTTCTCCAGATAAAAAAATTGTACCAATTAATTTCAGTTTATCTGCTCAAAATTTAAATCTTATTCTACGCATCCCGATTCCCGATAAACGTTCTGAAAATGAGCGAACACCATGGTACCAAAGAAACATTCGAGATGAAATGTTTAAAGTTCATTTAAATTCATTCAACTGTTCAATGCCCAAGGCAGGTTTCATACCCAATTCTGATTGGTTAATGGAGTTATTTAATCAGAAATTATTTTGAAACTCCATCTAAGCCAGATAATATAAATATTTCGGTGAAGGAGATTTTACTTTATTTCTGTGAATCTGAATTTGACTTGGCTGTGCCTCCAATTATTTCGATTATGCCCGACAATGATGAAAATGGGCGTATTGGTTTCCCTCAAATTAACATTTCAACAAAATCAAAACCACTTTCTTCAATGTATCATTCATATTATGACGAATATACAAATAAAAATCCACAAACAGTCTTTTCAAATCAACAAGAAACTTATGGAGATGATTCTCATAGGCAGTCTGTTGAAAAACCCGCTAGGAAGGGTGTTCGACTGGAATATCTGCAAGTCATACTCCGTTTTAGAGCAAACGGACACCCTTAATTTAGCCCAGAAGAAATTAAAAAGTTCAAAAGAAATTTGGAAGATTCCGCCTCATCATATATAAGGACGGTTTTAAAAATTTCCGCACTCTGGTTCGCCAACCAATCGTTTGCTTGTATCTAAATGAAACCCTTTATAAGTCTATTCTTTCCAAATGTTGAAATTGAAATTCATTCTCGTCAATTTTACGAAAAATTATTCAATAGGCTAGCATGGGACTTAGCCATGTGGGAACCAAGTCAAGTCATTTCTGGGCAATCAGGAAATTTCTCTCAGAAAAAAGTCTTTTTTGAACTTGACATTGAAGATGAAGGACCTGCACCTATATCAAACGCATATGGGATGAATAGTGCTACTCCATTCGGGTTAGAACTTGAGATTGGACGCGGAAATGTTAAATTAAACTGCCGAGAATCTAATATTGGCAGTGGTCCAACCATCAACCTCGATTTGGCTGGATTCAATTTACTCTTTGGCGCCAAATACTTGTCTGGCATTGCTGATCATTTATTTATTTCTGCTCACGATTTACAAATAACACATAAACTTGATTCTGATCCCGAAGAAACAGTTTGGCTTTACTCTACTGAGGTTGGTTTCAACAAATTTGTTAATCAAATGAATTTTATAATTTTTTTAAACCTAAAAAAGACACGGTCGCATTCGATCAATGCTTCGGAAAATCCGGTGATTGCAATAGCGGTAAAGATAGAAAATGAAGAAACAACTCGAAGTCTTGCTCATTTCACTGTCGGTATTGCCCTAGACGATTTGTCTGTTAGATTCCGCGTTATTGAATCAGGATTGGCACCTTGGGATCACGTCGGACTGGTTTTTCAAATTGAAGAAGAGCTTCCCGTTGGTTACACTCCACCAGCATACATAACAAGTTTGCATTTACAGTTAAACAAAGTTCAAATTGATTATAGACCAATTTACCTCCCAACTTCATCCCTTTTATGCATTGAATCCTTCTTTATTTCTACTATTCTCAGACCTAATTCTGATAAAGGTACTAGGGTGTTCAAATACTTAGATTTCTTTGGATATTGAGAAATATCATATTGAACACCCTATCTCAGCACTCTTGAGCATGATTGGAGAAGATGTATGTCTTTATTTGACTAATCGACCTCCTCAATCGAATCAACTTCGAGTAAATATGACTTATGATAGCTATGTAAAATTGGTGAATGTAAAACTTATCGAAGTGATGATTAGGCAAGTTTTCAAAATAACACTTTGAGATCGCGTCTCTACATGTGCATCTGATAAGATAAAGCGTCATTTTAAAAACTGCTAATAGAATAGATCCAGAATCAGCACTGAAAAGTGATATTGGTATTCGTGGTGATATTAGTCTCGAATGTTGTGCTGATTCGTGTGCAGCTGTCGCACGTTTGTTACGCTACGTTTCTGTTGATGGTGACTTTCAATCTGAATTTGAGTCTTCGTCAGGGAATACAACGTCAAGTTCAGCTTCGGAAAGACAAAAAGAACCGGAAGACAATATTCCTCGAGATATTGAAAACGAAAAAGATTTATCAGAAGCTGAAAATGACAATAAGCCTGAAATTCAAAAACCAATTAATAAGCCAGAAAAAACGACATCAAACTCCGTTCAGCTAGACTTATTGGACGCGATGGACGATGATGATTTCTTGGTTGAATCTAGAAAACAAAGTTCCAGAGTATTGGATGATTCATTCGAAGCTGAAATTGATGATTTTGTTGATCTTGAGGCTGAGCCTGGTATTGGATTTCTTAAAAGTGGCTCCGAGCCTACTGTTAGAAAGTTTGGAAACTTTGAAATTAAAGAAAGTCACTTCCGCCTTCCACATGAGCGCAAAGACAAGCTAAATCCACCATTGGAACCCCCATTCAATCAAGCCGAACAACGAATTTTCGTAAAAGAACTGAATCTTTCATGGAAAATGTATGCTGGTGTAGATTTTCCTATTTCTTTTGAACCTATGCGAATGGATAGAACCATGCGCGGTATGCAAATGCCACGTTCAAAATCACAGCGAGATGCTAAATCAATGGTGGAATTAGTGGTCTCAAAATTTCGGCTTAGACATGAAACATTTTCAGATTCAAAATCTGGTATTATATCAAGAACAGCTGTTACCTTAGATGAGCTTGAGATATTAGACAGGTTGGATGCTTCAAATATCAACAAACTACTTCATAGGAAATGTCTGAAAACAACGATTTGTGAAATCGGAAAAGGGAGTAAAAAGTATACATGTGGTAAAAATTTATATATATATATAAAAAGTTATTTTGGAGTAAAGTAATTTTTGAGCCAAATAAAAGAGACCGCTTCTATCATTCTCCAAATTCAAATCCAGTTCTATTCTTCAAAATTCTTTTTCTTCGGCCTGATCAGGATAATGGCCAAGTTCAAATGGATTCAAAAGTCAGACTTGCCGTTGAACCAATTAGGATCAATCTTGACCAAGACACAGCCTTTCATTTGGTAAAATATTTCACTGGTAAGAATTAATTTAAATTGAACAGCTCTTATTATAATATAGATCTGAGTCAATTATCATGTCAAGATTATTCTGTGGAGAAGTCAATGTGTTCGACAGTGGATCCATCGGACTACCCAACGGATGAACAACAGCCAAAAGAAATTTTCTTCAAAGAAATTAATTTTTCGCCAGATTTAACCATCCGAATGGACTATCAGGTTAAAATCCACTGATAGAAAATCTTCAATGAAAATTTTCAGAATACCCGTTTTACCTATAAATCCGTTTTTTAGGGAAAACGAGTTGAAACGAGTGATTATGGTACTTTACTTGGCCTTATTATTGGTCTTGGTCAACTTAATTGCAGTCAGATCACATTCAAACGTTACCTCAACAAAAATGGGTAAGTTACCCAACTATATACAGACCGTATCTTATTCGTGGCTATATTTTAGAATTTTGGGAGTCGATCGACTGCTAAATAACATAATAACGGAATGGGGCAACGATATAAAAAGAAATCAAATTCCTCAAATTGTTGGTGGTGTTGGCCCGCTCCATTCTTTACGCCAGCTCAGTAAGTAAAAATTCAAAATAGTAATTAAATTTTTCGATCACACCACATCTTCAATGTTTAGTGTCCGGCTTTGTCGAATTATTTTCTGCACCTGTTGAAGCATACAAACGCGATGGACGTGTTTTACGAGGTGTAAAAAAGGGTGCATCAGCATTCAGCAATTCTACAGCAGTAGCGGCATTGGAAATGAGTGGCCGAATGTTCGACTGGATTGATTTTGCAGCTTCATTGACCCATGACATGGTCTCTACTACACATAGTTCTGTAAAAAGCAACAAATCAAGAGCTGAAAGACCAGCTGATTTCCGTGAAGGCATTTCAAATGCATATGGAGTCGTTCATGACGTAAGTGACTTTATTTAGAGAACTGCTTTAAATTGTCCGTTTAGGGTTTGAAACAACATTATCGAGAAGCAACAAGAACAATTGAATCTGGTTGGGATCAAAGAGGACTTCCCGGAGCACTAGGTGGCGCTATAAGTGTAATTCCATCATCATTGGCACGTCCAGTTGTTCTCACAGCTCAAGCTGGGTCAAATGTTTTGGCTGGTGCTCGAAATCAACTCAGACCAGAAGCTCGTCGTGAAGATCTTGATAAATATAAAAAATAAAAATTTTCAAAAATGTTCAAAAATTCGAAATTCTTGCCAAAATAAAAAAAATAATCCAAAAAATAACTTAAACTTTTTATAAGCAGAATAATATATATAAAAATAGTGATAAGTTCAAACTCAAATGATATGTCTCCTAAAAGGATGAAACGTGTATGGCACGAAGGAGGTACATAATAGTTGAGAGCATGATCTGAATATTTAGACTCTGAGAACTCTAAAAAAATAGTAAACGGCAGAGTAATATGGCAGAGACTGTATTTAGTAATCAGCAAGAAGTATCAGAGAAAGAAAGCCAGTACATACCTTTGATAAGGCTGATAAGTTATGGCCATGACGAGGTTCTCGATCTCAGAGATATTGTCCAGACTGGGTTTATTTTTGATTTTCTGCATCATTTTGATCCCATTCACTTTGAAAAAATTATCTGGAGTCAAGTCCGTGGAATAAGATCAGTTTGGCAGAATTTAATAAATAAAATTGGAAGTTATTTTATCAAGGCCGGATTTCAAATTGATAATCTATCATAAGTAGTGACCATCAATTCAAAAACCAATCTAAGTTTGGGTTTCAAACGGTTGATTTGATTCAAAATCTTATTTCGGTCGATGATATTATACGATTAAATGAAGACGAAATTTTCAAGTTTTTGCAACTGATTTTATATCTTATCATTAACTCGGAACATAATCGAAAGTATATAGGATTGTTACTTATCACCTTTACTGTATTAGTCTGAGAACCCTGATATAGCGCTAGTTTAGGGACTTTTAACAGTCACCCTTCGGGTCGGCTGTTTTCTGGTCAAAGAGGTCGAAAATCGACTTTCAAGGCACAAGATATTTCGTTCATCGGAAATGAGCCGGAAGTCAACAAGATTTGTCATTGCATGTCTTATTTGCATAGTATCAGTATGTTCAGTATAAAATGGCCAGCTCGTATGATAGGGAGTATAGTTTTCTCGTAGGGTGACTGTTAAATACTACCAATAAAGTAACTTTAATAAGAAAAAATGATGAGTATGCCAGTACGGGATCAGAATATTTTGATGGAACTTATTCAATCATCCCAAAGCGGAAGTTTATCACTACGGAGCTTGTTTGTAACATATGCGGAGCCATACACAAATGGTCAAAGTGACGAATTTCAACAGCTGCACGATTTCAAACAAGTAAGCCCCCATTCAAAACCAAAGTTCAATTCTTAAGTATTGTATAACCAATAATCGTCGTTTCTATACTTCCCCATGCCGCATGAGCCATGCGGAATTCAGACCAAATGGTCATCGGAAAGAGGTCCTTTCTGAACAGCAGTTCGATTATGTTCTTGACTCATACTTTAACAAAGTAATTGAGGCAGTCTGCTTCCGACAATTTCTATCGATTCCCAATTTCATTTTTAGAAATACCAAATGATTCTTGAAGAAAATGATTCTTTGAAAGCAGAATTGGAAAAAGCTCGTGAAATGGTGTTGACAATGGAAACAGAAAAGGATGGTGGGACAACAGAATTATTAGTATATGAAATAAAATGTCGATTGGAACAAGCTCAGACTGAGCTAATCGAATTTGAACATAAACGAGAAGATGAACGAATAGGCAGGGCATAGCTAGATCGGAAGTTAGGTTTTTTATGTTGAACCAGAATTTTTTTGCACCAGTGATGCGATATCGCCTATGCGTCATTATGCCTTGGTCAGAGAGAGGAATGGTTGAAAGAGAACTTCAAGTTTGGAAAAAGCGAGCACATGACGCTGAAGAAAATAATGACGAAGTCAAACATTTCCGTGATGAGCTTGAAGCGTGTCGCGAGAAACTGAAATCAAATGAAGATATTGAGCGGGAGTTGGCTGAAATTAGACAGGAACTAGAAGGGAAAACAGAGCTTGAAAATGAAATAAAACAATTGGCTGGTAAGCTATGGACTGCGGAAAGTGAAAAAAACAAAGCGACAGGTCTTCTTTCCAAAATGAAAGCCCAAGTTCACGACCTGAAGGAAAATCTTGGCCAGTTAAGTGCAAATCTGGATATTGAGCAGCAGAAAAATGAATACTTGGCAGGCGAACTAAAATTAGCTCTGGAAAATAAAGTATCAGCGGAGATCCAAATTGATAAACTAAGATCAGAAAATATTCTGCTACAAGAAGAAATGACTGCTTTCCATATAAAAGGTTCATCAATTTATAAAGCCGTCATGACTTTTCAAAGTCGTCGTTGATAATAACATTAGCAGTGCTTCTATTCAAAAACTTCCAATCTAAAAAACTCTTTGAACAGTCACCATACGGTATGGTCCATACCGCACACAACATTTTCGTAGATGCAATTTTTCATGTAATACTGTATACCGTAGCTGTTAATAAATTGGAATATTTGCCTGAATGAGTGAACCTGAAAAGAGATCCCGATAATGAATCAAAAGCTTCCCAAGATTTATCGACATCAGATTATGACAGGATTGAATTCACAAATAAAAAAGAAAAGAGAATAAGTTTCATATAAGCCTGGCGTGAATCCAGGTGCTTTTAAAACCTGAACATCTCATAAAATAACTGAAGTCAACTAAAGTCTTTCGTTTGAAACCGAATTCATACCACCCGAACTGAAAAAAATTCTTCATAGGAAGGAATCATCTTTTGAAGAAGAGCTTGATAGATCAGAAACTGAGCTCCGTCGATTAAGACAAGAAAACGAAGACTTGTTAGAACAAATTGATTCCTATGCTATGGACAGTTTAATGCTAAATGACCAGATTGCAGATTTGAAAAACAAAAATCTTGATCTAGGAAGAAGTTCAAGAGAGGCTGAAGAATCTGCAGCCCAGTCGGAACTACTTCTAAAAAATGTTATGAAACATAAAGATGATGAAATTGATAATCTCAAAGTACAAATCAGGTAGATTCTCATTCATTAACAAGGTGGCCATCAGAGATCATCAGAGGTGGGTTTTACTATAGGGTTAAGTGTTCTGGATAAGAAACAATTTGCAAGTCTGGTGAATACAAAAAAAGACCCGGAAGAAATGTGTAAACTTCGGTTAGAAAATAAAAATTATGTGAAAACTATCAAACGAGTCAAAAAAGATTTGAACTCAAAGTTGAAATTGTTTCAAGAGATTTTGGACGATCGACTCGAAGAACCTATATTTTCTTCAGCTTCAGTTAAATCATCTGTGAATGGAGCTAGTGTCACAGATAAGGTTTGTATAGCTTATACTGTATAGCTTTTACAGTATCAGGTGATCATGAAGATAATTCCTTGAATGTTATAGGTTCCAGACTCTGAAGAGATACGGCGAAAAATCTTGTCACGATTTATTCACGAAAAGTCACAAGCCGACAAACTTAATAGTGCTTTAAAGGAGTTGGAAGAAGAATTAGAAAAAAAGAAAACTGAAAATTATAACTTACAACGATTTGCTCATAGTGTACTCTGGAGCATTGGCCTTGAAAACTTAAAATTTCCACTTGATGCTAGTTCACCACTGTCTCTTGATAAACTAATTGCCTTCTGATTTTGTGTTTTCATTTGATTCTATAGTATTCGCGTTATAGTTAATAGTAGGTACAGATTTGCGAATCCACTACAGTGTAGTGGCGGACCACAAAATAGTGGTTTTTCAGTTTCAGTGGTCAAATTTTATTTTAGTGGGGTTTTCAGTCACCACTGGAAACAAAACTACTGGTTTGAGCGTATACAAAAATCTTGCCATTATTTGGCAAGATTTTTTTTTAGGAAATGGCAAGATTTTTTTAGAAACTGGCAAGAGTTAGGGTTTCGGGTTAGGGTTTTGGGTCAGGGTTTTGCTCAATGCAAGATTTTTTTGAGATGGCAAGATTTTTTTAGGAATGGCAAGATTTTATTTAGGAAGTGGCAGGATTTTTTTAGAAAGTGGCAAGATTTTTTTAGGAAATCCTGCCAAAAATGGCAAGATTTTTGTATACGGTCACTGGTTTCAATGTTCGCTACTAGTGGCTACAGTGTATGATCGCACGATAAGATATGTTTCCATGGATCCCTGACAACAGATCATTTTTCTCTGATAATGCTGGTTTCTAATTTCCAGTAAATTATG
>SCLD01040781.1:0-16904 GCA_004367895.1 Oikopleura longicauda
AATTTTTTTTTCAGAGTAATCAGCAGCCCATGAAATTTCATCAAAACTTTTCCAAAAAAAATCGACCGTAAAAAAATTCTAGTCGGGATCGTCCTTTTATCATAAAATGACCAATAATTAAGTCGACGAGGAAGGCACCACGAGCGCGAAAAAAGTCACAAGAGGCACTCTCCGAGAAACAAAGAGCACGAAGAAAAATTTGAACAACCTCCACCACCGGCACCACAACAACAACAGCAACCACTACAATATCCACCACCACCAGAAGCTGGTCTTGCTTCAATGATTGATAATCACGCAAAGGCTGGTTTTAATATCAAAAATTAACTTTTTTTCATCAAGACGAAAGGTTTCGCCAAAAATTCTGAAACCTCTTCAAAGTCACTCCGCGAGCAATCAAAAGAAGAATCGAAGAAAAAATGTGGTATAATGGTTGGAAAATCGGTCAGTCAGCATTTCCACCTTTACATGGTAAGTCACCTAAGACTCATGATAAGTCACTCATTCCAGTTGTTTTCTTATCACTCTACCCATTCCGTGGAATTCCGTTCATATGCTTTAGTTGATTTAAACTGATTCCACGAAATCAGTAGCACTTGCATAATTTTTATTTCAGGCGAATGTGTTTTTTCGACTGACCTCCGAAGCGACGTTTGGAATCCTACAATTGTGGCTTTTTGGGTATCAAGTAAAAGAAATGTACAAATGTGAAGGATTTCCATGCCCGCATGTTGTTGATTGCTTTATTTCACGTCCTGCTGAGAAAACAATTTTTCTTAATTTCATGCTTGGTTAGTTTACACCCATAACACTTTGTATTTGGCATATTTATAGACTTAAGATGAATAACCTATATCGGGGAACATAGACACTCTCTTTTAAGGGTCTTTTAATAGGGGCTATGATACAACTTGGGCTACGGGCAATAAAAAAGAACACGGGTCAAATATAGCCGAGTTTTAAGTTCGATTAAAAGCTTTATAAATCCTTAACAACTCATTGCAGACAGGGGAACATGACTTTATTTTTAGGTTTCACAGTATTTTGCGTTATCTTGAATCTGATGGAATTCAAATATCTTTGCTATTTGTTCTTCAAAGCACGCGTAAAGCTTACTTCAACAACGCGTACTTCTGGGCCACTGATGAATAAACCGCCTACATACCCTGGTCCTTATCCCGCCTACGAACCACTTGGTAAGTCAAAGTTCTTACATTCAAACGGTTTCATTGTTTGAAATTCACAAACTCTTTCTCACCATTCATATATCATATATCTGAACACGTGAGTGACGCCAATGAATCTGCAAATATAACTTATAAATCATATAAATTGTATGTTATAAGACTTTCAGGCTCTCTATTTTTTAGTATTTCAGTAAACTTTATACAGCATACCCATTTAACTTTGCCATTACAGTATACAAAATTAATTAAAATCGTTCATGATTTAACCTGTAGGCAAACATAGGTTGATTCAGCTGTCATTGACCATTTGACCTTGGTATGAATCGATCTATTCGACTTTTGCCAACAACTAACTGGAATCTGACCTTGTGAAGAAAGAAAAGTCATTTTTTAATCAAGAGAGTTTAGTTTGAATTTAGGTTTAGAATTCCCTTTGGTCTCTTTACCCTCTGATAGGCTTCAACTCACTTTCAGCTTGCCTGACTCTTCATATAATGTGGACAATCTCCCCTTGCTGAACTTAAATTCTAAAATTTAGCCTCTGGATATGACATGCCTGACCCACGCCAACTACCAATTGGTCCAACAGGCATTTCACCAAAACGTGATATGCCTCGTGATGTCTATGGTATAATGAACCAGCCCCCACCACCTCCACCAACTTTGGCGAACCCTCCTTCTATGACTGGTGATTTGAACCCCATGGGATTACCGGTTCATGGTGGTAACGGAGCAAAATCACACGATTCGACCAAAGATAGTCGAAACAAATGGAAGCTGCCAAAACGGAAATGATATATAGGCATGCCTAAATTATTTAATGCCTAAAATATATTTGCTTCAAACAGGTAAGGTCAAAGTTCTAGAAATTCCAGGCCTGATATGATATCCGCCTTGTCTAGTCCGTAAATCAATTTTGACCTTGAAAGGTAAAAATAACCATTTAGGCCTCTCATGTAAATCTGAATTTTTGCCTTTGGGTCATTCAGCCACCATATGACCAACTTATTAACGTCTGTAATAAACTGTAATAAACTTAAGTGAACAGAAAATTCTTGATTTTTCCAAAGATGTCTTTAAAATTTCGAATCATCGTGGACCACGTAACGTGGTATATCAGCGAATTTGTTCTTACTCTATTTTGTCTAACCAATCCGATGGTACCTATCGAATTTCGAATTTCAGTCATTTATTTGGTCAATTTAGCCTTTCAATTTAAATATCTGAGTCGGAGTGTTTTCAAGTACAGGGTCTTACAACTTTTATCAGGCCTACCTAACCTACGCGTTTTTGTGTAAAAATAGTATTTTCGATTTTATAACAAGTCCCCGTTGATAGTATCAACTTGATACTCAAGGATATTGCCGTATAGATGACCGTATTAAAACCACGACTATGCAAAATATTGTGAAAAGTTTGCGATTTGATTTTGCGACATTCCTATGACGTCAAATGAGTCCTATGAGGATAGTGTGCTTCTGGTCCTGAAAGTACTGGTAATGAACTTGGCCACAAAAGATAAACACTGACTCAGTGTCTACCTGACGGCTTGTTATCCTCTGATTAGGTTCAAAATCGCACAAAAATAACGAGAATATGAAATTTGTCACAGGAATACCGATATTCGAACACGGGGAAGTTTTTTAAATGTTTCTTTGTCAACAAACATTGACTGCAGAAACTTTAAAGCCAAAATTAAAGGTGTGGGGTAAAAATGATCGAATCTTTGAATATTGTAGACAGTGATTTTTATGGTGAATTGGGTGAATTCAAAAATGTCTGACCACATGAAGTCAGTTTATTTGAAAAGATGGGACGACCAAGGCCGGGAATCTATTCTCTTAAAATTTTGGACCATATAACTGAACTGTATTAGAATTTTTGAATGGTATGTGAATCCCAAATAAAGGCGAAAAAGTATACAAAATTTTGAACAATTCGAAACAATCAGCAAAATTCAGTAAATTGATAAACAAAAATCGAGATATTAACTGGGTCGACCTTGAATCTTATTGTACACAAATAACAACAGTTAGACCAGATCCAACAGAAAGCTTCAATGAATGTATCGGGCATTTGGTTCATTGGACAACAACTGCAGGTGAATAGATCCAAGGGAATGAAATCAGTGTGTGGGACAGAGTGCACCAAAAACCGAACATTTTCTGTTCGCCCTCGACTAAACAGGCGAAAAATTTCAAATATTGACGAACAGCTCGAACACCGAACAGTCCGAACATTTCAAATTTAATGGACAGAACGAACACCGAACAGTCTTTATCGTTCTCAGTGGACGAACAGTTCAAACAGTTTATAATAAAAAAAAGTAAAAAAATAAAATTTTTAGGCGAACAGTCCGAACAGTTTATATTGAGCGAACAGTCCGAACACCAAAAATTATTAAAAGTTCCGAATAGATCCAACAGTCCGTAAAGCTACTGTTCGAATTTTGGTGGACCCTGGTCTGGGGTCAAAATCGGCTTTTATCCTCGCCTTCCGAGTTTAGTTTGATTTAAAAAATTAAGATTTCAATGATGCTACAGATGTCAACAAGCTTATGATATCGTATTGGAACGAAAATAGATATTCACAATTGAAAAACTTTAGTTTTTGGAAAGGTGAAAAGCTGAACTCATCGAAATTCAAAGCGCTTATAGCAGCATTGGCCGCAACACAGCTTCGAGTTCTTGGTGAGTTTCACGGCTTCATGGGCCATCAATTATGGCGATATGATCGACAACTGGGATAATCCTGATCTGAGATGGGCAAACAGTGTACGCGTGCACAGTTTGCCCATCTCATGTCCCGATAAAGAGATGTTATTAAGTTACAACTCACGATTCAAATGGTAATGGCAAGCTCGAAGAACTCGATGGAAAGTAAGTTAAATTTCCAGTTACCTAAATAACACCGGAAGTGCTAGTGTTATATTTTATCTAGAAATGAATTGGATCAATATGAAAAATGGATGAAACGACAGCGCCGGCGATTTTGGTCATTCAAACAGCTAGTTTCTCAGCCTTCTGTTCAAGGTTATTTAGACAATGTTTGGTCGACCAATCAGATTAATACAAAAATGGACGTCAAAGAAATTGTCAAAAATGCAGTCGACATTCTAAACTTATGGAATGAAATCATCCGAGTCGAAAATCAGTTCAATTGAGATGTATTGCAGGTTCAAAATACAAATAAAAGTTACAGTTCAAAGTTGTTCGTTTTTGCCCGTGTCCGGATCCGGGTCAACTTGGGTGTATAGCAGGTTGATTTCTCTATCATTGTAAGCCCATGATACCCATTCGTCTGATTTGAGCATGCCTACATGAGTATTTTTAATTGCAAATCGCCAAGAGAAGCACAGATAATAACAAAACCAGAATAGAATTCGCATAAACTCAGCCCATATCGAATATGTTAAATGAGCTTTTTTCGTTACCATTGTAAAAGTAAATTTGGTAAATCTAAAATGATAATTTGCGAAAAAAAAATTGACAAATCAAATGCGAGATTTTGAGACAACTAGGGCCTCTAAAGGAATTGTAGAGAATTCAATTTCCAACAGAATGATATAAAATTCGGCACTTGAGGACCAACGTGGATCCCAAAACGTTCCTTTGAAATCTAAAATTGATCTGATTGTAGCGCGCGACCACGGGACGCTAGAGAGCTAATTTTTCGGTCAAGATAACTAATTTTACCTATATTAACTGTGATGAAAGTGTGGAAAGTCAATTCATACCACGACTAAGAGGCCCTTAAAACACTTTACTTACTTTTGACAGAGATTGGCAACTTTGATGAATGGTAATGGAACATTTGGACGCTCACGTATGTAATCCCAAATATCTCTTCTCATATTATCTCCAATTAAATGAAACTCAGATTCGGTCACATGTGGCCAAGATTCGCCCTTTTTTCTGATTACTGTCCATATATGTTCCAGATCACTAAAATTGATAAATTATAAAAGCAAACTTGCAAATTGCAAGTTGCAATCGCATGGTCGCGAATCAAGTCTGGGTTGTGCTAGCAATAAGTGTGGCATACCTATCGCAATCATAATCGCTGTCGTCTGATAATCTGTCAATTTGTGCTCTTGTCTCCTCATCCAACAAGGATTCTGATATTGACTTTTCTGATCGGTTATCTGCATCCAACTTTTTTTGTGAACCAGCTGCTGAGACTTTTTTCGAATCTCCACGAGCACTTGGCCTTAGACTTAATTTTTCTTTTGAAACCCTCTTGCGCCATCTCCTGACTGGTTTTATGATTCCATTTGTTTGCTCCATTGAAAATGTAGTTGAATTTATGTTTATAGTATTTTACGGTTCCGCGCTTCTGATTTAACAGCTTGCAGCGAGTGTCGAAAATCCTGAACTGACTTATTCATTTTGAAAATCAAATTCAAAAAGGCTGTTCTAGAATATTTTCGAAAACTGATAAATAACAATTTCTATTTATATACCGTTTAGTACAAATAATCAAATTTTCAGTATCATTCATAGTACAGCCATATACCGTAATCTTGTTATTGGTAACCCTAAAGATGACCCCATAATCGTAAATGAAAAACTCAAATTGGCACACTGTTATAATTTATATTTATCGTGCAAGATGATGAGTCATTGGTACGCTTGTCGGTCAATCAACTTGTCAAAAGTTCAACCCACACAAACATCCAATTATTCGCCAAATGATTAATTCTAAAATATTATTAGGAAAATTTTTTCAAAAATGTTGTTTGAGAGATAAAGTTTGAGAGGGCATCAACTAAGCCTTTATAATATTAGAAAAAAGCGTGGGCGGATGACATAAAAACAAAAAAAACTTTAGAGTGAAAAATGTGCAACTTGAAAATATCAAAATAGAGAAATTAATTGAGAAGAAATAGATTAAAATATTTTTGGTGGAGATAAAAGTCCGATTCATATCTCGTGACCATTACGTGGTGATTCATTTTTAATGAATCATTACTAACCATGACGTGTACTTACAGAGAAAAAAACTAAAAAAAAAATTAAGACTGTTGAAAATCGAATAGCAGCGAGATCCGTCGAAGAAGGAGAATCGTCTGTCCTTCTCATGACCATGGTCATAATAAATAATGACAATACAGGTATTTATAAAGTTTAACCGTAACGATGGCGAAAATAAATTACCGTCAAGAAGCGAGATATATTTATTATTTACATATATACCTCGATAAATTCTAAAGAGAAACCGCAATAATACCAAAAACCATAAATATGGTCTAACTAATTGTGCGTGCTACATTCTTAATCAAACGCTTCAATTTAGTTGTAGACGATGGCATTCTCAATGAGAACCCAACCCCACTAGAAATCAAGCAGTCACTGGCCCAGTTGAAATTGAACGGAATTAACAAGAAAAAAGAAAGTGAATTAAATCAAACTCAAATTAACCATGACTCATCAGACCAAGAGAATCAAAAGCCAAATCAAAATGGAACTAATAAGAAAATGGTTTGTTTTGAAATAAATTTCGAACATGTTTTGAAATGATGTTTTCAGAGTAAGAATAAAAAAGGTGGCAAAAAGATATCACTAACTCCGTCATTTTTTGGTGGAAGACGAGGACGAAATCCCAGCCAATCAGAAAATGGAATCGAAACAGATAACCACCAATCAGATGTTTCTGGTATAATTGGAGTCAAAGATTACATCCCCAATGCAGAGAAGAATAAATCAACTAAAAACGGACGGTCACGACCTGAAAATGTACGTTTATCTTCGATAATTGCCTGCATACAAACTCCTCTCCACACAATACAAATATTTTAGGATGAGATCGAACCAACGGAAAAGCTGTTTGTTGGTAAATTGCCTTTGACTCTTACAGAAGCCGAACTTATGGAACATTTCACTCAATTTGGCGTAGTCACTGAAGCTATCGTAAGTTACTTTCAATAAAGATGAATCAATTGTTACATTATCGTTTTAGATAAAAGATCAGCGTGGTTTTGGGTTTGTTACCTTCAGTTCAATTCAAGAAGCGGATCAAGCCCTTGAGGCCAAAACTCATATCATTAGTGATTCTGAAATTGAAGTCAAACGGGCAATGCCAAATCGATTCCAGTCCCAAACTCAATCTCAGGTACATGTTTTTATATTGTTACATTGTTTTAAACGTAACATTTAGCCCTTGATAGAAGGTTACCCCGGAATGGACTCAATGCCGACATTTATCCCCGGTCCATATCCGACAAGTCATATAATGTATCCGGGTACACCCATGTACGTATTTCAACCAGGGTTGCCCGGATTTGTTCCCCCTGTCATCGAATCTCCATTAGAAGATAACACTGTCATGCCATTAGAAGACGAACTATCAAATGGATCATCCTCAAGGCCAGCCAGAAAAGAGGTTAATATCATAAAATATTTTAGAATTGATTCACGATAAGTGCAATTGGTACAAAAAAGTCAAAAGACCTTTAACCGTGAAATACTTTGATTTTTAGACTAGAAAAGATGATGGATTTGAAAATGATTTAAATCAACAGAAAAAACTTTTCATCGGCGGCCTTCATTGGAAAACAGAAGATTCAGACCTTAGAGAATATTTCTCAAAGAAGGGAACAGTTACAGATGCAATGGTACATATTTATTAATTTTGAGCAGTAGTGAAATACTCCAATCTTTGGCACACCACTGTATATATTTTATTAAGGTCATCAAGGAGCCAAATTCAAACCGATCGCGTGGTTTTGGTTTTGTTGTTTTTAGCAATGCCGACGATGCAGAAAGTGTTTTTGAAGATAAAGAACGACACAGAATAAATGGAAAAGAAGTTGATGTCAAACGAGCAATTTCAAAAGATGTAAGTTCATCTCAGTGTCAACCTTCATCAGTAGTTGTTAGCATACGTTTGAGTAAGACTTGCTGTGTAACTAATCACTTGTACCCGGACACGTGACCAACACAAAACTAGCATCACGTGACCATTATTTTAGCAGATGAAATTAAAGACCGACTCTGAATCCCCCTCCCCAAGGCAACATAAGGTAATTTCTCTAGCGGTGATAGAACAAAGATCAGGTGATGACGTCATCGAAGTTGCACGTGACTAGAGACAATTCAGAACCCTAGATTTTCCTAGGTTCCATCGTTCGAAAATCCTCTCTAGAACTCATCCTCTCATCGTAAACCAGAAGGAACTGACCAATCAGAAATTAGAATTCTGGATTTGTCAATTTTCTAACTTTCAAATGTTCATATTCATATTCAACATTTGTCTCAAAAATGGCCTCCTCGATAAAAAAAACACATATGAGCTACATATCATGTTATGGTTTTCATGTCGTAAATTCGAATCTAAGTCTTCAGACAGTCTGAATAAGAGTATTGAAAAATCATATGTTCGATCGACGACTCGCAAATGATTGACATTGATAAATCGAGTGTACATACGATAATTCGGTTTTCATTTCATTCACATCTGAACTGTTTTCAATTTCACAATATGGAATAAAGAACCACCCCATCTACCATCCGACCTTTTCGGTTCAATTGGCGGTTAACCGCGGTTGAAGTTGTATGATCATAACACGCTTATATCTGATCCCCGGTGTCTAATTTTAGTATTGTAACGGCAATTAACCCGTTTCAAAGCTAAATCCTACCTACTAACCGTTGTCGGGTTTGACCCGATTCGTAAATGTTTTTTGTAAATCTGTTATCTAGGAGGATAATCAGAATTTGGCTCATTTACAAGTTGACAAGATTTTTGTTGGTGGGATCAGTTCAAACACATCAAAAGAATCGATGGTTAATTACTTCAAGGAAAAATTCAATGGGAAAGTAACTAGGGTAAGTCTCAATTCTAATACCTTGATCTTCTGTGAATGCTCGAAGTTATGATAACTTGTCAACACCTAATGCTAAAATGATTATTCAGGTTGATATGAAAATAAATCAAACTGGTGAAAATAAAGGATTCGCCTTTCTAACCTTTGATTCAACAGAAGGTTGGGGATAAAAATTTTATCTTTTAGTTCGAAAGCTTTTCTTCTTACTAAAAATTTGAACGGAATTATTTGGATAAGATTTGCATCCCTCGAAAGTCGTTGATGAGATTTGCGAAAATCGATATCATCGAATTGGGCCTCATATGGTCGAAGTGAAAAAAGCTCAATCAAAGCAAGAGCAAAAATCGTCCCATAATGACAACAATAACGGTAAGATTTTACATAAATGAATGGCCTTTGAATATTCGTATGTAGGACCTGGTTCTTACAATTCAACAGCTTATTATGGGAGTTCGCCTCATTCTGCTGGAGGCGGTTTTGGAGAAGCAACATCGTACTATCCCAATCCCATTCCAACATTTTATATTCCTACATTCCCGACCATGCCGGGAACTTATTCCGATTCTGGGGATTATATCGGGGGAACATGGTACCCGAAACAACAAGGAACACTCGAGTCAGACGATATTGGTAAGTTGAGGCGTATTCTTATGATATCTGAAATTATATAATTTAGCCAATCAAACTCATCCCTATGTTCCTCAAGCGATTTACTACCCGACTCTACCACCTTATCCTGGGACGCCTTATGCCGCTTTTCCATCATATCCTGCCGCGTTTGTCCAACCACAAAAAGATATTTAAAGGTCAGATAACCACTTTTAAGTCACGCCCGCTTGGTCGCGGACATTGCGTTTCAATGTATTTTCAGATTCGTTCTTCCACGTTCAAACGTCATGTGAGAGTTCATTCGTCGACGCGCTCCCATCCCCAAAATGTGATTAGGGACTCCCTATCCTAAATGCGGTCATAAAGTGGCTCTTTTTTGCTCTTCCGCTCCGCCCACACATCATCGTAGTGCACTATACGTAGTGCACTATTGAAAGATACTACGCCACGCTACTGTAAATCATATAATATGCGTCGTTAGTACGATCTGACTGTACATAGCCACATCTCCGATGTCAATTCGTGAATGGTGCTCATAATGACCACTGGTAGTGTGCGTTACTAAATATGACGTCACGTGATCATATTATGACGTCACGTGACTCCTACGTTCTGTATTTATTTATAATTTGACCATAATGTCAATTAGTCCATTTAAAAATGCTGCATACTTTTATGGTTTATCAGATTGCATCAGAAACACCATAAATATTGTCAGAATATTAGAATTCAGGGATGTTCTATCCCAAACCACAAACCCTATACTGTTATATACGATGACAATCTCTTCAATCCCAAACCCAAATTTCCGCTTCAGTCAATCATTTTTTTATCCAGAAATAGCTCCAGATTGTGTACTCTGGTCGCGAAGTTTCGTCGCGAATTATCAATTTTATCACAAAAACAGACGGATGTTAATTTTTGTATCGCCCACAAAAGGACTATTGAGCGATAAAAAATGAACATCCAGTATTAGTTTTGGTCGTGTTAATTAGTTAGGTTATATTATGCTTTTCTTCTTCACAAAAAATAGATTACTTTGAGGGCTAGAGGTCAATAGGCGGTCCTGCGCTGGACGTCATACGATCTTGTAGTCCGTGGAACCCTGATTAGGACTCAATTTTTTTACATGTTACGCCCATTCCTGTTCCAAAGCGTGAACCTTGAGGGTGTTACTTTAACCATAAATATTTGATCAAAGTAACAGAGAAGGTAACACTACCCTTAAAGCGCGCTACGAGAAACTAACAAGTTAAGACCGTCAAAATGCCTTAGAAAAAGGGGAAAACCTCACTAGAATCCCCAGTTATCTCCTTATCTCAATACAAAAAAAACTTCACAAAAAAATAAAACAAAAAACAACCTCGAAAAACTCAACTTTTTATTGCAGGAGTATTCACAGAACCATATTTAGATGAATCAAAATGAGGGATTCTCAAAGTCGACTGCGGCATTGGCCAAGACGTTTATGTATCGGGCATTTGATTCAGAAGAGTATGCGAGGTCACTTTCAGCACAGTCAGATGGCGACAAAGATTTAATCGAGAAACGGGCAAAAATTAGCCAGGTTTGAGCGAAAGTTAATGTTATTTATTCGTCACCTGATTTCGAACTTGTCGCTTGTGCCATTAGTAATAGCCCATTACCATTCGACCAGACCTAGTTCGTTTCACGACAATGGAGCAAATCATTCCGTTTCGATATCTCCAAAATGCATGATAGTCAATGTCGATTTTTTTGAATGATTCTCCATTTTTTATCTTCAATCTTCTTTACATTTAATTAGCTCACATCATAAGTTATCACAATGTAAAACGACTTACTTCTTTTGATACCGTTAAAAACTGTTCCAGAGCTAGTTTGTTCATCGAAGTCCAGCTTTACTTATATGATTGTCATCACCGAACGTAGCCAGATACATTTTTTTTCACTGAAGTCTCGGTTTTAGACCTTTAAAATTGTTATATCGGCTACATGGTCTATTCAGCCCAGATAAATGTGCCATAATTTATACTGAAAAAATATCAAATTGTTTTTTCACATAAGGGTATGAAATTGTTGATCGAGCTAGATTTTAGAAATACGGTTTGAGGCCCTTATTAAAACCTTTCAGCTGAACGATGAAACATGTTTAAAATTGAAGAAGCAAGTTTATTTGAATTACAAGCAGTTCATTGAGGCGGCCCGCGAAATATCCCAACTAGAATCTGAAATGTTCAAAATAAATCACATTCTCACCGAACAAAAAACCATTATGGACAATATTACAAAATTATTTTCCGAGGAGACTTTTCAAGAAGCAGAAAAACGAAACCAAAAATCTATTGACAATGAAAATATCAAACATAAAGCTCTCACGTCACTTGTAGGCCGTGTTGAAGGTATATTTTCGCGTCTGCGTTTCTGAAAATAATCAATTTCTAGGTTGTTCGGAAATAACACAAGTAGAAGGACGTTATCTGATTCATGATGGCGACGTCACTGAGCTGGATCCCAATGATTTCAAACAAATTGCTAAACTTAGACTATTTCTTCTAAATGATTCGATTCTAATTGCTCGTCAAAATGAAGATATAAAGGGTGGATTTCATTTTTATCATCCGTTGTCTATTTCGTAAAGGTTTGTCATGAAAGATCAACAAAATCCACAACAAGCGTAATAAACGAGAAGCAAAACTAAAGTTTGAAGCACTCTATCTTCTAGACAATTTGGCTACCGTGAATGTTCGAGATATAGGTCCTACCAAGAATGCTATCAAAATTCTAATATTTCCTGATCAGCGTCTATTTCAATGTCCTAGCGCGAAAGAGAAACGACAATGGCTTGAAATGGTCGAAGAGGGAAAAAAGTCTTATTTGGCATTCAAGCTAGGGATCAAATCGAATGGGACGTACGGATAACTCATTCTCACAATTTTGATCCCTGATTAAGGCAACACAGGCACCCGATAGTATTTCATTGGCGCCAGAGCGGCAAGAAAAAGATGGAGCAAATCCATTTGGTGATGATAGTCCGAATGAATCCGAAGTTGAAGAACGTGTGACAAGTCCACCAATTACTCAAAACCTATCCGAATGGGTTATTGAAGCACCCGAAGAAATCGATGTTCTATTAGCCCAGCGTGAATTTGTTGAAGCACAAAAACTTTTGCTAAAAGCTGAGAGGGTCATTCGTCAAGAAAGTGCTCAATCTGATATTAATAGACAATTAAATGAAAAACGTAAAAACTTGATCGAAATTCTTTCAAATGAGCTGTGTCCTGCTGCTGACAGGTCTCTCAGAGCGGGAGCTAGGGGACAACGACTACCAGCCAAGTTATTGATTGAACTTGGCCAAGAAAGAAAAGCAGCAAAACTTTTTTTAAAATCGAGATCTGAGGCTCAAAGATATTCACAAAAATCAATTCGAATAGGAAATGATTACTCATTCAAATATTTATTTGATCGGACCAACCGATTCACAGTAGGACACTATTAACGGAAGAGCAAATCGTGAACATAATGCATAATCTTTGAAAAAGAGGGAAACCTATTGTTATATTCTACAAAATTCAGCCGTTCATTTTTCGACCATCTACGAGAGACTGCAAAAGAGTTCAACCATGATTTCGAATCTAAACCAGTCAATTTTTCAGCACTAGGTAATTCTCGCTCTAAAAATTTCACCACGATTTTTTTGTTCAGTTGTTTGGGCTAAAAGTGAGCTGACATATTTTGTTGGTCAATTTTCTGCTCAAGTTTTTCAATCTAATGTTGACCTGTCAGATCAAGCTGAATGCTTTCAAAGTGCTATCCAATGTGCCCAAAAGGTAACTTCAATTTTGTTGTCCAATGAGGATATTTAAAAGGCTGTATCATCTAAGACTTCCTGAGCATGCTAAATTCAATAATTAAAAGTTTAAAAGAGTGTTTGCTACTTCAAAAAGGTTATTAATTGTTCAAGTTATTAAGGGTAGGGTGTACGATGGAGTCTTTAGTGTTGACTTTGATAATTAAGTATGTTTAATCAGTCACATCCTCTAAATATAACAATAACTTAACTAATTCATTTTTTATATAGGTACAATTTCTAGAAACACTTTAAATTAATTGATCAAATAACCTTGATCCTTGAGATTGGAGCATAAACCTCAAAATTATAAACCGTAATTTGTTCGGAAAACTGACCCATATTTTACATACGCATTATTTTTATTCAAACTCAGAAATGGTCTATATTACAAAATATTTTACGATTTAAAACTTTTTTCATGGTTCGATGACATCTTCATCTTCTGATGAATTAGCATCAAATGAAGTTGGTTTACCTTCATCTGGTGAATCTTCTGATTTTTGTCTTCGCCATTTTGCTCTTCTATTTTGAAACCATGTTTTTACTTGTCTCTCGGATAAATCTAACTTTTTGGCCAATTTCCGGCGATCCTAAAATATTTTTAGACTTCGAATTGAATCTATTTTCTCTCACATTTGGGCTTAAATATTTTTCCGTATCAAACCGCGCCTCAAGTGAATTCGTTTGCTCCGTCGTAAATCGAACTTGGCCACCTTTCCTTCTTGATTTTGGCCAGAATGCATTCCATGGCGGGACTAAACTTGCAATCAGTTGCTTGTTCAATAACTAAAGACTTACTTCTATTATTCCATGCGAGTGCAAGTGAATTCAGTTCCATTGTTGGCCCCGCCATTGAAATCAAATTTAGCTGATTTTGAAAATTAAGCATGCGAGTGTAGTTTGAAAGTGCGGCTGCAGCTGCTGCATTTGATATTGCGGTCGATTGTTGTGGTATAAGATGTCCAAAAGACTCATTTGAGATCGGTCTCATTGAATCAATCCCTGATTCAGAACTTTGACTTTGATTATTTTCCATAATTTTTTCTGAATTTATTTTCAACTCTATAGTGATTATTGAATTTGAAAAATCGAATCCATAAAGTGAACATTATTACGATATTCTTGGCTCTTACCAATTGAAAATGATGTTTTATCTCGGTTCATTTTGGTGGTTTTGGTGTTTTTTCTCTCCTGGAAGTCCGTTTAACCATACATCTATCATGGTGGCGCTGTTCAAAAGAGAACCACTCAGAGAACGACAATTTCTACTTTTTGTGCTGAACAAGATTGATTTGATTGACGCACAATTAGGATTCGAAACTTTCCCAAAACCGTGACTTGAAATAACTTGGAAATATCGGACTTTTCATCGACAATTGGATTAACTACCTCGACAAATATGACCACTTCGGCTAAGCATTAATGCAAACAATATCACTTATTCGCATAAATTCGGGGTTATAATGCTTTTTAATAGTGAAAGCATTCCAGATGTATTGCTAGGAATTTTGATGGTGTCATACATTTTCAGGTTAAGAAATTTAAGAATTGATTAAATCATGAATGTCCGACTCTTTTCCGATGTTTTTCTTATTAACATCATACCATGAGCATCATTACAAAGCCAACATGCTAATATAAAATTTCATAAGTGTTCATATTATATATTTTTCATCGCGTCTATACTGACACATTGGTCTGGTTGTCAATCTGATTTTTTATCAGAATATACTGGATAGCAACCAATAAAAAAGTGACTCACAAATACTAACAATAGGCAACATACATATTACTGTGTCAAGTTGCATTACATGAATCAAGACAATATTCTGAATTTGATTCGCGTGAGAGATTAGAACTAAGTGGGAGGAATTGAAAATGATGAATTATAGTTTATAGGCACCTTCGAGGATGCTCATGATGAGATCGGGTACCGGATCCCTAAATGGTATCACCGTGTAGACCTATATTTTAATAAAATCAGAGCTGAGATGATTTTTGATTGATTTTAAGCCGGATTGGACGACAATTTGTATTTAAGTGCAAACGAACCCTTTCCGGTTTTAATGATGATCTTTCATGAAGTATCACAAACTTCGTTTTCAAGAAATAATTTCCGGAATAAATTAGCTTTTATTACCAGTGTATCAGATAAGACCTAATTACTTACCCACTTCTATCTGAGAAGGGGACCAAAAACTATAATTGATGTTTTAAATCATTTCACTCTAAAATTACACTCAGTATACATGCAAATGACTCAAGTCTGAGTTAAAATAATTAATCCGGGTTACTGTTTATGTCAGTTTTACGACCATGTTTTGGTAGTTAAAAAAATAGAAAACAGTTGGTTCCATGGCACAAATGATAATGTTTGATATATATATATATTTGAGGTTTAAAAAAAACGCTTTTTCGAATTTCGGTAAAACTGGCTTCTTAACGATTTACATAGACATCCATTTTGATACTTCTTTATTTTGATGGATTTTTCATAAGTTTGAATGTAACCGAGACTGAATTAATTTTATCTAGATTCAGCGAACTTAAGTGTCAGATTTCTTCGGACTTGATTGCTTTTTAGTTTATTTTGATAAAAAACGCAAAATTTGTGGTTTTTAGTTTATGTCTCAATTCTAAAGATCTAGTGATTATCCATATGATTATACTTGGGAATTTGAGTTAATTGGAAAATGGAAAAAGTGTGAATGAATTTGGCATGACTGTTAGATTTTGGCCATTTTTGTGAATCGATCATGATCTCTAATTGCGTATATCAATCAGAAAATGGCCATTTGATGTGTCTGATATGCTTGTACCCTTCAGTTTGAGATTTAGTTTCACTCTATTTCTATAATCACACTTCCGGGGCACTTCATTTCCTCTCCTCACTAATTTAAAAAAATATTTCCACTTAAATACAATTTAAAACAAGTTTGCATTACCGAACATTCACAATTTTAAACAAAAATGCATTTTTTTGTGAAACAAACTTCATGTAGGTTAAAGCCTAGTGATAAAATAACTGGAATTTATATATTAGAACTTCGTATTATGAGTCATTTAAGTTAACAACAATGGGACTCGACATTGAATTTATTCTCAATCATCAACTTCGAAAACCTGTTCTAGCGGCTATTATAGAGCACAAAAATCAAATCCAGGAGGCAATTGGACGAAAGGCTGCAATGGATGAATGGCGTCCGCTCAACTTACAAACCACAAACGTGAGTCAATAAATATTTTATTTGTGATCATCTGTCCATAATATCAATTTTGAACCGCTTGTTCAGGCGCTAGATAAGGTGAAAGAAGAAATGGCTTCTTATGGAATAGTAAACTTTGGGTCGTACTGTAAAGATCCTTGTTTTGTAAGATTGTCACAAACAATGGTTTCTTATACACGACAACTCATACCTCACTGCATTGCAGGATTGTTTGAAAAATATGA
>SCLD01040782.1:0-41123 GCA_004367895.1 Oikopleura longicauda
GGTCAATTCACCGGAAAATGATTACTCGACTATCAATTTAGTGTTATAAAATAAATTTATATGATGTCTACGGTAGGCCTAGACAGCCAGACCCACTCTAGCAGATTCCGAATAATTTCCATGCTTTCAAAAGCGACATAATACTGAATTTAAGCTGATGGTTATTATTTGTTCTGTATACTTTCGTTTTCATTATATTTGATATTCTCTTGTGTATAGATCCGGGAAAACAGAACCGTTTTTGAACTAGCACAAAGAACGTATTCGGCAGGCACCTTTCCAAAAGGTTTGTCACCAATATAGAAAAGCCACATAACTCAGACTTTTACAGGGATGGCTGTGGGAGTTAGATTTATATATTTCTGGTTAGATATCGACAGAAGAGTTTGCCGGAGCTTTGGTTGTCAAGTTTAACTTCTTGAACCGTCATGCTCTCGTGAAGATCCTTGAACCGATTCTGATGATTCCGGAGCTTATTCCGGGAAACTGATTTTGACGTTCAGCTGTGTTTTCGGATTCATACGCTTCATTTAATAATTTTCTAGAAACTTGCACTCCGTCAAGGCCACCTGGGACAAGACTCGAGTACTTTGACACGATTTTGTTGTATCATTTATCAACAGGGTTGAACAGTTAAATTTATAGCGAACATTCCAAAAATGGTTTCAAACTCGAAACTACCCATTTATTCTATTTAGCGAACATCGAACGAAAGGTCAAATTCATATCCCGATGATTTTTTGAAAAATATCCAAAATCAAATTCGATTTGAAATTCAAAACTTGTAAAATCAATAAAATGAACCTTGCTTAAAAATGATGATTTTCTAGGTTTTGAAATTCTAATTTTCGAATATCATTGAATGTTTTTGAATTAAATCGAACGTCAATTATACAAAGTGATCCATTAATATTTCAGCGTGATAATCTGCCGATTTTAGTGCCAGGTGGACCCAAAAACGGCATTTTGACAGCCGATATAAAAACAAAAAATGCAAACTGCGATTTCAAGGTCGAAATTTTGATTTGTCAGACTTTCAATTCCAAGGTTTACTCTTTAAAAGGGTAATTTAGGGGAGTCATCAGATGGTTATCAATGTGAGCAATTAACACATTCGCTGAAAATGACCGAATTGTATGAGAAACTAGGTACCATAAAAGTTAATCAAACACCTGAAGTTTATTAGTAACTTTTTCATGGAAATTGGTATATTACCAAGAATTTGCACCATTCGAAATTAAATTTTTGCATCGTCTCGGTTCCAGATTGGTCGTTTCTGGAAGACCACTGTATAAACCAAACGGTTACAGAATGCTAGAAATCGCTTCTAACTTGACCTTAAAAATAGTCTTGAACGCCAATTTCGTATCATTTAGTTAAATTGAGCTAATGGCTCTCTATTAAGTGATTTAGTTTCCTTTTGACGGTCACGTTTCAGCCTTGGAACGGAAAATTTCAAAAAATTAGAAAAACTTAAAATCTTTGAATATCAATTACTAGGAAATTAAGCTAGTTTCATCTGACTTGGTTTTTACATTCGTCTTATTTCAATAAGTCCTATTCAGCGTTTCTATCCTGTCATAGTTTGTGATGCTGGTTGAGATTTTTAACCATCATACAGCCATGCAAGCAACACAACAAGATTAAAAAAAATTTATGATTCACATGATAAACATATCTTTGAGTCATTAACTATGAGTTCAAAAATCGAAAAAAATGTGCTGATATTGAGAATGTTTTAGAGGAAAGAACATGTGAAATGTTAGAATCACCTGGAAATTCAGAATTCTTGCATCTGAGAATATTTTTTATGCAAAAACGTTTCTTTGTCGCGATCATGTCTTAGTGTGAGTTTAACAAATTGCATAACATTCAACCGTGGTTATACCGGGCCAATTTCGATAACTCGGTCGTAATTACGACCTGTAAAATTCTGTCTATTGGATCTTGGTGTTGTCTAGTAGTGTTCAGGATGATGGTGCTGATGCTGGTGTGGTTATTTTCTGATAATCAGTGCGGCCTCTTACGCGGAAGGCGAGAGGGTTGTTACGCTACACTTTCTCTAAGTCAATTCGAAGCTCTAGAAAAGGGGTGGAGGACACGAACACGTCGCTATCGGAGGCTCTAAACCTCATCTAAAAGGGCTGAAAGTGGTGTGGTACATTTTGGCGCCCGAGAGCACCAACTCAGAATGAGGAACTTCATCCTTTTCCTATCCAGACATCAATATCGAACACAGAACTCAAACTGTTTTTCATAACTCAGAAAGAATTCTTGATTTCGAATATTCTGAACTTTAGAGATTCAAAATAAAACAAAACTATAAAGAGATTATAAACGAAGAGAATATGTCGCAGACGTCACCCTTGGATGGGCTACCACCCGTAAGTACAAATTCAAATTATAAAAAATATTAGTCCATTGTTATATGATTGTTAATTAGTTTAATTATTTATATTTATTTATTTATTTATTAAGACCTCTCTGAACACATATTCATGGGGTCATATTAATGATACCTTTGGCCTTGACAATGATCAATTCGCAATTGATGAACTTGTTCTTCAATCAAAAAAGATGGAAGACGATGATTCTGGAAACTCTACAGGTAAATTCATAGCTCCAATTCAAACTCTAGGATTTATACTAAATTACTCCAAAAAGATTTCCAACCGATATTTGTTTTTATACTTTTGATTAAAATCTGATTCTAGGCATTTCCACTGATTATGGAAGCTCATCTCCAGAGTCCATTCATGGTCATTATCCAAGCCAACATAAAGAAACCACTCATACAACCACCCTTCTTACTATCAAGCAAGAAACCAGTGAATCACTACTTATGGGTCAAATGAGCTCACCAGAGAATCACTCATCATCTGGACAATTATCAGATTCATACTATTCTAACGAATCATCAAATTCAACACCAGATACAGAACGATCTGGAAGCAAAAAAACTGCTTACAATGAAAAATGGGGTGTCAAAGTTCTCAAAGGTAAACATCATATTATACATATACTACAGTAAATATCATTACACAACTGAGGTTGACCCTAGTATATATTCATACGTATATCAACGCAAAATGGGGATATGCTTAGATAGTCATAGGTTACTCGCAACACATTCAAGTTTAGTTAAGTCCATAGTTTAATCAGATAAAGTCCCTAAAAAGCACGCGTTATGTTTCCGTTTTATTTCCGTTTAACCTGAATTTATTGTTGTTTACGATTGTTTATAATTTACTCGACGGGCCGTGAGCTATTATTCTAGAAATGGCCATGATTTTATAATTCACAGAACTGCAACGATGCATTCAAAGTCTCAAGTCTAAGTTTTATCCGTTCTAAGTGGGAGGTCAACCTTGAAATCATTTAATTATTTCAATTTTTTACCAATATTTAATATTTTAATACCATTGAACCTTAGAAAACTTTAACTTGGGATAAGGGTCTATATAATTAAAGAGATACTAATTGCATAAGCTGAGCAATTCTAAATTTCATAACATGAAACCTCTTTGAAACCTCGTGCCCGGGCATGTTGTATTCTGGATCTCTAAGATGCGAGTCTAGTACTGTCTAGTATATTATGCTCCACCATCAGCATCCGCATTCTCACCAGTCTAGTAGTCATATCTAGTACATTATTAAATTGAGCTTTGAGAAAAAACGTTGCTGAGAAACGTGGAGGAGGAGCGCTTCTGAAAGGAACACCGAGCAATTACTCACTTCTTCTGAGAATGGTGGCACCATCCACCACACCACCCTCTCCACCAAACTAAAACTTTTTCAACTAGACACAAGTTAGACCTCTTCGTGAAAATGGTATCATGTTTGGGCCTGACCAAGACCTAGATCTCCGGTCATATTAATGAAGTTTGTCCTCACAAATAACTTCAACCTTAGGATTACCGGTTACTCGGTACAAATCTTTACTTTAAAAACTATGATATAATCATGTCATATTTGGTCTGGTGGAGGCGGAGGAAAAAATTTCTACTTAACCATCCTCTCTTAACTGTGGCCTTCCAAGAAGCCTCATTCTCATTGACCACTCAGCATTATTTAAGATAAACTAATGGGAGGATTAGACCTGATGAGTTATGAGTTCATGAAAAAGTTATGATCTAGTTCAAAATGTGCTGAAGTGTACCAAATTTAAATATTCTAGCTAAACAGTCCATTCTATTAAAGTTAAATTGAGTCTTGAATGGATTGAAACGTGGATTGCCACTCAGGAGAACCAACACGAAAAAAAGATAAATTTTTAAATAGTTGAATTCGTGGTTAATATTGAATAACCAACTGGTTCCATCCTTATACCATCGTGCCTCACTGGTCAACTTAATTTCTACCGTAGTCAACTCTCTAGTCTATTTATATTAAAATCTTTATTTTAGCATGGGCAATTGAAAATAATGAAAAGTCTGAATTTGAAAATCTCCCACCAGATGAACTGAACACTATTTTGGCCAAGTTCTGGTCAGAAGTACGAAAAAGCAATGGCGATTATTACGGACGTAACAGTCTTTTCAACCTTCGTGCCATGATCAACAAGCATCTTAAAGGCAAACCATACTCTGTTCCATTCGATATTGTTACTGATGAACGATTCCGATCATCCAATGAGCGATTAGAAAAGCAGCTGAAATTGTTGAAAGGTATTGGGCGCACAATTACGCACAAACAGCCAATCAGCATTGCCGATTTAAGGCGCATGTATGACTCTGGTGTCTTGGGAACAGCAAATCCACTTTCACTTCTTCGAAAAGTAAGTTTTTATAGCCAATTTCCAGCACCACTTCCGGTCATTTTAAAATAAATTGGACTTTTCTAATATTAAATTTCAGGTCTGGTTTGAAATCACACTTCACTTCTGTCACAAAGGATCCGAAAGTCAAGAAAAACTTCTCAAGACTTCATTCGAGGTAATAATCAGCTTTTTCATTAATAACTAACAATCTCTAAACCGAATTAATTTTATAATACTTAATTTCAGATCTACAGAGACGCTTCTGGAAGAGCATACGTTGCACGTGGTCGACCCCATCAAGGAAGAAATGGTGAAATTGATGACGTAAGTGGCCCTTTACGATTTTTATGAAATAGGTCATATAATATGGTGCATATACAATAACCTATATGATACCAATATAAAACTCGATACTAATTTATGTTTTCAGGTCCGAATGTATGAAACCGGCGGCGATTTATGCCCAGTTAAATCGTATCAACTGTATTTGATGAAATTGCATCCACTTCAGCCACGTCTTTTCCAGCAACCAAGACGTAAAGCAACACCAGATTCACCAATGTGGTATGGCAAAGCACCAATCGGAGAGAAAGCACTTCAGCAAATGATGGCCAATATATCGGGTATTTATCCGTGACTCATCATCACTATCACACAAATCACTAAGCATAAATTTTTTGTGGATAAGACACTTTGTCTTATCCTTGGTGGGTTTAATCGGAAAAGTTCATTAGATTGGCATCACATGTATTAGATGGCAACAATTATGAACGTTCGGTTAAACGCAATCATTTATGTCCATCGTAAACTCAAGAACATAGTCGTAAACTGATTTTGATTGGTTCTTTGAGGGACGTTCACATCACTGATTCATTTTATTGGCTGTCCAATACGGTTTTCTAGTTGGTTCACGCTCTTGGGGGCGCGCGATAACTGTACTACACGGTGTACTACACCAGTGCATATCAGTTTCGTATTTGGCAAAAAGAGACAATTCTCGGAAGCCTTATTAGCCCATGTCCAGTGTATAGTGTCCACATTTGTATCCGTAGCCATTTCAATTTGAATTTCGATTAATTTTTCTTTCTAGCTGCCGCCAAACTCTCCAAACGTTACACAAATCATTGCGTTCGTACAACAGCTTTGGAACAATTTTCAACTTCTCGACGGGCACGTCAAGTAGCTGGAACACCAACAGTTCAAGCAACAGTTAACACCTTGCAACATCAACAGCCCCAGACGTCGCCATCACAATCGCCATCGCGATCACCAGTTCAATCACCCGGATCAATGTCCAGTGGTATTAACTCTAACAGAAGCAGTCCAACACTTGCAAGATCACCCACAATGCAAGATTATAAATGTGGAATACAACAGGTAATTTGAACATAAAAATTATATGACCTATATTATATGGCTTAACATATTTATTTAAACTCTTGAAGACACGTTTTATAAATTTTGAATTTTAGGCGGTTCAACAAGCTGCTCAATATCAACACAGTCTCCAACAATTTGCTCAAAGTCAGATGGAACAAATGAATCATCAAAGTACACTTAATGCATTAAATATTTTATCAAATCATCAAGGCGGAATCAATCCTCTTTCATCCCACGATCCTCTTTATGATGCTCCTCCAGCCACTCCAATTTACACAAAATGTGAAGAATCAAGCTCTGATTCGGGTCTTGATATGTCCGGACGATGTTCAACACCAAAAAGCGGACTAATGGACCAGAGCGGATTGGGTAAAATCTCATCTGAAGACCTTCTCAACTTTCAAGCCTCAACAGAAGCTCAGGCCTTTATGCTGAACACCCTTAATCAACTTGGACCCCAAGATATCTCAGATCGAATCGCAGCCATGGGATCACTTTTTGGTCTTGACGATTACAATTTCAATTTCAAGCAGTTCACAACACTAGGTGGCATTTCACCTATATCATGTAATCTCTAGAAATTGAAAGAAGAAGACCTTATTCTCCTACCACCTACGCCCAGTGTATAATTATGATCAAGCTGCCATGATATTCGTTACTAGATGATACTACTCCTCAAGGATTCGAACCGACCTTTAGGGTGTTTCAAGCAAACTCTTCAATAAGCCAATGAAACGATGCCACCACCAGAGTTCACAAACTGATGATGTCCCAAGCCGAGCCAAAGCCGGTTAAAACCGATGACGTCATGATTCGAGCCAAATCCATCAATCAGACCTATTTAAGAAATTCAATTACTGAAAAGATACATTCTAAAGTATCATTTTTATGGATTTAATAATTAATTAACTGTAAATAACTGTACATTTTCAATCAATAAAACTGTTCACCAATTGTTTTAAATACACGTGATTATTCATCAAGATTTGCTTTATTTGAATGGGTTTTGAAATAGCTTCATACTCTAATAACTTATTTGTAATTCAGTCATTATTTTTGCAAAAAAAAAAGATATTAAATAAATGAAAATAGCTTCATATCTTTCAAAATGCTGGATTTAAAATACAGTATTTTGATAATATTATGATATATCACTGATTGAAATAGTTAGGCTTTTAACAGTAGCTGTATCTTGCAACTTGAATGGTGAGAAATTATGATATCTTAATGTTTTTTCAACTGCGATGATATGGTCGTTTTGTAAAATATCATGAAATAGAACATATCATTTAAATCAAAAATGCATGAATCTGACGAATCTTACAATTCAGTATCAAATTTTAAATTGTCATATTTAGTTAATAATAAACTGAACGATTTGGTTGCTCAAAACTAAAGAAACTTTATATGAGCCAGTTTCGAAACTCAGTTTTCATACAAAGTAAGCAAAGGAAACGCTGACTACGCCCATTAAGAAAATTGATACACTTAGGAATTACAGAAATAGGCTCACGTGCAGCTCCCACAGTCTGCTATTAATATATGCAGCATCAAAATTGATAGTACTTTGGCCTAGAGTCTTTGGGTATCTTCATTTCGAAATACATATGAATTGTTTGATAGAGCATTCAGTCGAAGACAACTGAAGCGATATTCTAGATACAGGCCTTCATTGGAGTTTAACTCACTCCAATTAGTTCGTTCAAACCTGGCTGTATAGATCTTGATTGATCTTCTCGCTTACTTTTAGCACTTTTTGCCAAGCCTTTGGCCTATTTTTTCCTCAATAATTTAAAAACGTCTCTAAGATGGTTCTGGTTAGAGTTGATTAATGTTCAAAGCAGCAACTTTGATACATTCTATTTATAGCTGTTCGTTCAACAAGGTTAGTTACATTCCATTTTTGAATGCATTTGTCCGAAAATTTATGCTTGAATATGATTTAGTTTGCATGCTGACAATCAATTTAATTAACGTTCAGATAAGACACTGGTTATAATTTATAAATTATTATTCTTTTCAGTTAGGTTCTTTTTGGTCCCGATAAACATATTGGTTCCACTCGGCGCAGTTCCAATCAGTAATATGAATCATATGACGTTTATGAAAAATTAACAGCAGAAATTTTATTATAAAGTGCAAATAGTTAAATATGTTTTGATTTATATTATATACTTTATATCGGACAATTATTAGTTATGAGCACTGGTGATTATTGAAATTATGTCCGAAATAGTATACTGCATATAATATGTTACATATGTATGCAGTGCAGTAAGATCTCTTACCAAGCGTTGCCCGTCTCCCGCGTGGCGGTGGAGTAAATTCTGGGAGCGATTTCTCATCATTTGAATTCACGTTTGAGCAGTGAGCATCATCTAAGAAAACTCCACCAAGTTCACCTGAGCATACTAGACTCAAAAATCACTCACTCCCAAATTTCGCCATTTTAGAGCATGATTACGTCATGTACCATCTGACTCCAGACAAGTCCGAAAATGGAATCTAACCCGGAATCTGACCCTGGACTTCTATTTTATGCAATTTGAATTCAATTCTTCAAACTTCACTCATCTAACGCATTATCAATATACCATATAGACTATATGATATAGTATTAACTTTTCTAATAGCCCGTATTATAAATTAAAAAACGAACTAGTATATAGTATAAAAAATCAATATCATATGCAGGCGAATAATTGTTATTTATATTCAATAATTTTCTAAACTTACATATTGGATATCTCAAACGATTAAATCGAATCGATTAAACCAAACGCGGTAAGATGCATCAGTTCCAAATCAAAAATTATTGCTTGATAGTTGAAAACTAGCGATCTGTTTTTTTTCATTGCGTGATTATAACGTTAGATATTCACGTTGGTTCAAGATAAGCATTTGGCAATCATAGCTTCCCCTTTCATAATGAAATTTTCATTATGCAACAATCCTAGTTTGCTGCGAAGTTATCCACGTGATTACGATACTTGATCAAAATCAGTTGGTTATCTTTATTTTATATCAGTTGTCCTTGATTAAATTTCACTGAAAAAACCAGACTCCGAAGTTCAGAGTTTGAATTATTATTGGAAAAGGAAAAAATCGATTTATGGATTCCGTCATCCGATCCAAATAGAGGTTAAACTGTTTTGGCAATCTGCCAACGAATAAAAACTCTTTGTGAAATTGAGTCAGAATTTTTAAACTCTCATCAAAATCAGAGAAATCTTCCTTAAAATCATACAAAAAACATGGGTCTAGAAAAATTCCCACAAGAGCGAGGTTTGTTCAAATACCCTGGTTTTAAAATAAGAAACTTGGCCTATTTTACGTGACCATAATTTATTCTAATTTTTCATGATTAGCGTCAGACGATGAAGATTTTGAACTTGATCCACTCGATGAGGACGATGATATAATATCTGATTCAGAAAACTCAAATGCATCAAGGTAAACGAATTTTGAAAATTTGCTCCGCATACCAGTCTGGGACAGTCACTGTTTTGTAAAAATTCTGCACCACCCACGCCTTTGTTCCTCCTTTTATCTACAAAACATTTGTGTCCAAGACGGTATACAAATTAAAATTCCAATTTTTTCTTGACGAGAATTTAGCATGGAAGAAAATTTCGAAGTTGAATTTCGAGATGGAAATATTCATAGACTTCGGAACGGATTACAATTTTTGTTCATGAGGGATACAACTTAAGGCCCAAAGGCTATTTTGATATCCATTTGCCTATGAGTCATACGGTATGATTCATAGGGCTGGTCTAATTATAGTCTATAGGATCTTTAAAATTGATCCGATTAAAGTTTTCGGACAGAGAATGAGAGTGACGAGAACTCATCTGAAGAAAATTTGGATTTGGTTAATTTATTTGAAGAGAATCAAGATAATGACGACGATTTCAATCCAATGGATCATGACGACATGAGGTAAATTACCTTGAATTTTTGTTTGAATATGTATTCATTATTTGTGATGCTCTAGACGATGGTAAAAAAATTTTTGAAAAATTCCGAAAATTCCGACAATCTAGGAATTAGTTTTGAAGTAAGCCAATGATTATCAGGGACACACGGTTAAATTGACCCGAACAAGGGTTTGGCAGATCACGTTTCCGAACTTATCCGGGCTAGAATTGTGATTTTGTCCATGGCCCATGCTAGTTTCGAAGTTCGAGTTCAACGTATTGAGTCTGAAGCTATAATCGTTTTTTGAACTCTAGCCCGAACTCGTTGCCTGACTGGTCACTGGTGTCTTTCAATGTAAAAAAGATTTCATGTTTTCATTATATTTAAAGTGATGCCGAAATGGTTGATTTTGTTGAAGAAGAACCTGTCGTTGTTGAAATTGCCAATACTGATCATCTTTTTGGCCGACATAAGTTTTACGCCATTCGAATGGATGAGTCCGAGATTCAAATTCCACCAGAAGGTTATGAAATCGTTTCAAATCCTCAAAGTCCTCGTCCGGGGCCAAGTTCAGCAAAAGATTACTAAAAGCTGTTTTAATATGATCCACTCATATTGTATGACTCATATCATATGAGCAAAACTTACTACCACCATGCCCATTTGAATAGTTTGGACTCCAAACTTTGGAGTATTTGAAAAATAAAATTGCGATGAAATTGTTTATTTTTTTGCACATTTTTAAACTTCTAGTACAGGTTAATTTGTAAAAAGCTCTTGAGGCATGATTTGATCTTTTTCAAAATCAGCAAATTTTGATCTTGTGTCTTCCTCTGCTTCTACCGTATCGATCGAAATTATTCCGTCTTCGGTTTGGCCGTCATCTTTCTCATACAGTGATGAACATGACTCAATTTCTATCCCATCTGAAATTGTCGAAGGAGCTGTAGGCACTTTATTACATAGACTTGTTGATATAGATGGCGTTGGTGATGATGATATCGACGAGGTCGATTGTAGACTTCTGGGAATCGAAAGAGGTTGAGCCGAAAGACTAAAATGAGATTGTTGAGTGAATGGAATCATTGGAAGACCACTTGAAGATCCTGAATTAATAAGATTCTTGATTGATTCTGAAAGCGGCATTTGATTTGGAATTTTGTGCGGTGCCCCTTGAATTTGTAGCTGGGCAAGACCATGACGCTTTTCTCTCGGAGGTGTTTGAATGACATTATGACGATTTGCCATGTGACTTTTCAAGTACTCGTTCCTAAGTATTTTTTGTCATAAACCGATAACATGGTTAATAAGTCGCTTCACCTGGTTGCAGAATAAGCACACATTGTGCATTTGAATTTCCGCGCCTGATCTGGAAAATGTAGCGCTTGATGACGAACTAATTCAGCTTTCCTCCTATATTTTCGCATATCTTGAAAGTAAGGACAAAATTCGCATTCGAATTGAAAAAGCTGCCATTCTGGATCACGCTGAAAAAAGGGATGAAATCCTAGAATGAAATGTTATTCAATCGTGTGATATTTATTCTTGGCCTCGATATGCCAAACTTGAAACCTATACACACGAGTATTTATTTGACACATTACAAATAAGTATTTGCCAAAGATTTTCGCATGGCTCAACAAATATTGTCTATTTCAAGACTATTTGAAATATCTTTACCGAAAACATTGACCTTTAAAACGGTTAATAGCGATACATGTATGGTCGATACATGTATGGTCGAAAATGAACGAGCAAAAATAAGTGTTTGGGAGAACTTCTCCCGGAGAAGGTGGACATGAATTTTACCTTGCTCCATTTTCGTGCAGGTACTCGGGTGCATATTCTACCATCTGGTAATTCTATTTGCTCCGAGCTGATTCTTCGATTGTAAACAGAAGGTCGGTTATCTCCTGGTGTTACTGTTGGTTCTTTGAACTGGTGAGTCGTTTTTTTATCTTTCGTTATTTTCAAAAAGAAAAGTTAGGAATTTGACGGCCCAAGCAAAACTAGGATACCTAGTTAATCTTGTCAAAAAGAGAAAATGTTCCTGAATTGATTGATATGAGAGGTTTCTTTTGATTTCGTTGATATAAAGCTTGCGTCAGCTGATAATTGAAAAGTTGTTGCTGTAAAAGAAGCTGGATTTGTTGTAGTTGCTTTGAAAGTTTGAAAAGGGTTAAAGTAAAAATAGAAAACGGTCGGAATCCCAAAAGCTAAAATCTCAGAACCAATTACTCTTCCAATATTCAAAAAGCGAGAAAGCAAGGAAGCAAAATCGGATTAAAAAAAATTTTGGCCAAATTTTTCGAGGAGTAAATCGGAAGCCAATGAAAGCAGATTCTGAGTGGGAAACAATGGTGCCGAGGCCTGCCAAATACAGTTACTCAGTAATGTGAAAATGTTTTAGTACTACATTTTACCGTAATTGCGTACTTAAAACTGAAAACTCTGAAACCTCTGAGATATTTTATATTAACAGCATTATTCACACAGTGATTTTCGCAGCAAATGATAAATAGACTGAATAATAAATATACTTAAATCTTTGATGTTGGACACACCTAATCACCGGGCGAATTTTAAGCTTATTGTAGCGAACAGTCCGAACAGCTACTGTTCGGTTTTTTGTGGACCCTGGATATTTAAAGGGAATTAACTTCATTGGTTAACTTCATTTGGTTAAATAAAAGTACTGAAAGTAAGTACTAAGTTCTAGTTATGTCCAGGGGTTGAAATGACGAAAAATTAACTTTTGACTGGTTAACAACAAATTATAAATATTAATGAGAAATTGTTCAACGGGTCCCGAGCTTCGAAAAAAATATTTTAGATTTTATTTTGGACATTAGGTGGCGCTGTATTTGGTTTTTGAAACACTCTTTCGAGTCGAAAAGTTTCGACTTTAAACATATGTCTAATATGTCTATGTTATACGGGCCATATAATATGGCTAATATCATATTAGTAATATGTCTTAATATAATAATCTACAAAGTCAAACTTTCCTGAGCATTAAATTGGTTCAAATCTGGAATCGCATTATTTGATCCAGATTCGTTACTTGGGCTTTCTTGAGATGTTTCAATATTTTCTATGCTTTCAGAATCAGATTCCATTGCATTGATTTCTTCAATATGATTTTCTTCGGGTTCAGTTTTCTGGTTGAGCGCAGAATTCGCCAGGATATGCCTTCGCACAGTTTCTTTTGTCATCTCTTCAATCATTCGCTTATTAAGCAGGTCAACAGCAATGTTTTGATGTATTGATTTCGCTTGAAAGTCCAGCTTGTACTTCGACATCATATCTATTGATCTAGTCAGCTGATCAGGATTTGTGCAACGCGAACGGTTCGATAATAAGTAGTGACATGGCGTCTAAAAATTGGAAATTATCTCGGAAAGGACATAAATACTGTTACCTGAAGCTGAAGATTGTGATGTTTCAGTAACTCTGGATTTGTTGAATACTTCTCCATGATTGCAAACATATCAGCTGATTTTTCGTTGAGCGCAGCAAAATGAAATACTGTCTCTTTATCCTTAATTTACTGATGAGTTTATCGAATAAAATACGTTCAGCTAAGCCTATATTTTCGTAAATAAGTTAAGTCAAAAATGCACTATTTTTAACTCTTTGTTAACCTGGTTTAAATCTCTCAGAAAAGAAACGGACTTTTTTAAACGTATAACTTATTGAATGTTTTCAGAATAATACAGGCAAATTCACTAGTTTATGGTTCAACATCCACCTAAGAGTGACCTAAGCGGTACCTAAACAGTGCCACCATGTATGTTATTCCCATCATTTTTATCATCAATAAATACAAGTTTGTTCAGCCTATCAATCATGATTTTAGTTTCGTAAGCTTCTATGAGACGGGACGGTCCTCGTCTTCTGGGGGTCCGTTCATGAGAACGCCTATGGCCACAATCGGGCAAAAATACGGAGATCCATTGACAAAAATGATCAGATTTGTAGACCCAAAAGATCCAAAATCTTCTTTATAAAAAATCAGATGAACGAGGACTGAATGAACGATTAGTTTTGCACCTTGGTTGTTTGAACAAGTCGCCTTTAAAGTGAACAATAGTGTTCGGGTTAGTACTAGACTTTTCTTCCAAACAAAAGAGATTACAGGAGATTCATTTTCGTAAAAACGAGACCAAGTTCAAACAAAAAAGGTTTCGACATCAGACTTAGAACGCCTGGATCACGGCCAAAATCACGTGCCCAAATTATATTGGCAAATAATCGTACTTAGGTACTATTTGTTCATGTCTGGTATGCTCTAACTTCTCAAAAAATATAGGATGTAATTCTTTCTGATACTCCTAGATTCTAGAACGAAATGAATCCGATCCTAATCCTGCAGAGTCAAATATCCCGGATGCGAACATTGACCTGTCGACATTGAAATATCGAATAAAATGACACGATAAAACCTCTTTATATTTGTTTTGTCGTGAGTGTAAAAATGAAAATCATAACCAAGGTGCTAGTCGACGATATCACATGCACCTTCAAAAAAACTAGCGCAATTTAAAGTGACAACATGTCTTTAAACTGCTTCTATTTCATAGGTTCTGAAATTCTAAACTAGCACTGTATAATACAATTTGCTGAAACACTAGACTGATCTTAGGCGTGCTGCCTGGCAACCTTAGGTACACATTTGATGAATAGGTACAGTTAGACTTTGGGTCAAGTCAGGTGACCTGCATCGTGACTCTTAATACAATACAACTTACATCGGACAGACAATTTTCAATATCAACTTTGATATTTTCCAAAAAACTCTCTACTGATTCTGGTGTACAGTTTTCAATAGCTTCATGAACACATTTGGTTGACATTAAGGTTGATTTGATTTGATCGTTATTCTTAAACGTAAATATGATTTTTCTTATCACAGGTATCTGGTACTTTCATCTGTTCAGTTGAAAAAATAGCTTACTTTGGACATGTCCACCAAAAGTGAAAGGTTATTTCCCCTTATTAATCGAAAAATATTTTCTTCGAATTGGCTCATCTTGCTGATTTTCGAATTTTTGTCTCTTTTTAAAAATTTCACAACCTAAATCGAATTTTCAAATCATCGTCAGTATCTAGAGTTTACCTTGAATAAGTTTTGGGTTGAATAGAATCGATCTTTTTATTCTTATTTTTTTTTAATTTAATCTCTCCTGTAGTGCGTTTCGTAATAATGGTAAATGCTTGTGATAGTGCTCTAGGCTATTCATATCTCTGCCTCTCGTTCCCTAGGTGGAGGCCGGTGTTTAATATTTGCAAGGTTTCCAACCAACCTTGGGCAGGTTACTACACTCAATACGAATTACGCTCTAGGTCAAACATTTCGTATTTACTTTTTATCAATGCCAAAGACCTATACACTCGCCTAAAACAATAGATGAACTTGGGTCCCTAATATAATATGCTTGTTCTCGCTTCAAAACCTTTTTGAAGATTTACTTTCAACAATATCATAACACCAAATTACATGTTAAAAGGCCCAAACCTTTGAGCAAATCTCGGGCAATTAATGCCATACTGTACTGCACATTTATGTAAATGGACATACAAGATAAGATGATGCCTGAATGGAAAATGAGAAAATAAAATCGTATCGGTTGCATTGTAGGATTAAATGATTTGGTACATGTACGACCTATACTTTACTTGCAAACGGTGAAGGGCTCTCGATTGGTAACATCCCCTAATTCGCACTGTATCAACTTAAACAGATATATTCTTGTGATTCTCATTTCATCGATACCTAGAAATTAACCTCAAAGATTCAGCCCGGTTAATAAATTTTCTTATTTCCTTACAGACATCGTTTACAGGGCAGCCCAAATTATAGATAGATTCCAAAAACAGATATTAAGGGTGTCTGGCCCGTTTTTTGACCTATCTTTGACTGTCCCATTTTTTAAGAGATAAGACCGTTTAATTGAGTACTTTCTGCGAAAAAAAATAACTGTATTCAAAAACAAATTCCCCTTAAATGAATAAGGTTAATGTCGCACCGCTTGAGCAAATAAATTTACTTCCGATGAGAGTGTTGGCAAACATTTAGGCTTTTTGCCTAATAAGTCCAATTTCAATTCGAGTAAATTATTGACCAATTTTATATTCCGTAATGGCATTTCCGAAGTGCTTCTCAAGTCTAATCAAATCACTTGAAGTCGCCTTATGAAACACAATGATTTATTTTATAAAGCCTATATTTTTGAGTTATAATTCGGGGTCCGGTTAAATTTTTGAGGGAGTCTAGGTGGAACTGTACGAAACTTTCTAAGGGGGGCCTAGTCCTCCTACCTAGTCCCCCCTCATATTTTATGGGCTTTAAATCATCAAGTCCCATTTCAATAAGTTAAATGGAAATCACTGTTTTATTATGAATAATCGGACATTTAACGTCATTTTTTGGGCACTTTGTATTTCCATGACTTCATTGAAAGTCAAAGATGTGATTTTGTGTTTATGTACTTGGGAATACATTTCAAAGTCACCACAAGAAAGCTTCTAGAAGCGTGCAGAAATTTTCTCGAATTTTCTTGAAAAAACTTGATATTAAAATTTAAATTTCATAATATAACATATATGGTATAAATATTATGATATTATTTTAAATATCAATGATTTTAAATGCATCTATCAAAACGAATTTAGAATCGAGAGAAAAATGAAATTATTTTTCGCATTAGGTTGGGTTCAAATAATGTAAAAAAACTGGTGTCCAGAGTTCTTTGACCAGGTCGACCTTGGTTGACCTATACGAAACTAATTTACACCCTAAAATTGGCGCTTTTGTTTTCGGCGACCATTTAAACAAAGTTCTAACATGTGATGAAATAGAAGGTACATATTTTCATCTTGATGGTGGTCTTGTCAGTTTTGTTGAGCACGATGATTCAAATCATGTGACCGTTTTGGTTCGTGATCCACGTGATGGTACCATAATCGACGATGACACTGGTGTTGATTAGTGATATGTGGTTTGGAAGCATATTAAGAAGTTCTTGATAAGAACCCATTGTCTATTTATAGGTAAATACCTACCACAGAATATCAAGACACATATTTTCTCGGTAGGTTACTCAGGTTTTCAGAAAAACCCTGGACGCCTTGATTGAATCAGTGGTTTCTTATTTTATTATTTTCAATATATGTTTCCAAACTACATATCACCTTCGGATTTGGGCGATGGAAAATTTCAATTTGCTGCCGCTGGTAATGCTTTGCTCGAAGATGGTATTTTGCATTTTGAGAAACCTGGAAGCATGACGGAATGGGTGAAATATCAAGATAGAGCGATGCCAGACACAACAACAACTGATACAACAACAACCACAGTCACTGCCACAACAGTGACCACAGTTGAACCAACTAAAGGAACGGCAACAAAGCCAAATCATTCACTTATCAAAATATTGTTTCTTGTAAAACATTGATTCGGCTTGAATGGAATGCCGATAACGTGTTTGTTGAACTTTGATTATCTAGTCAAGAAAGTGAAAAAGTTCTTTCTCCTTTACTCCGATCAATGGTTGGTGAATATTTTGACAAAAAGGGTAACATAATGACCCTTACCTTGGGTCCCTGGCAATACGTAACAGTTTTGATGAGAAACAAAAATAACCATATCATAATGCATGACAGCGGAACTGGTAAATAAGCTTAACGATAGATTTGATATTTAGTGGTGGATCAGTTTTACCGTGATTCTGACCTTTATTTCAGTCGAAAATGAAGTCACAGATAAACTTGTGAAATTTAACCGTCTCGGGTTGAGCAGATTCAATGGTGACCGATTGAATTTCTTCGAGGGGAAAGTTTGGACAAGAAAATCGATTCAACTCAAATCAAGCATAGATCAGGTCAAGCCGGTACCTCACAACCAACCGGTTGATGGTAAGAAATCACTCTTCTCGATAACAAAATCAAATTATAGGATTCAGTCAAATGCGGATATGCTTACTATTCAACTGTCCTAGATCTGATTAATAAAAGTCATCGTCTAAAAATTGTTGAATAACCAGAGTAGCGAGGTGAAAATGAAGTCATTGCAATTGGCTCACGAAGCGTCACCAATCTCATTTATTTTAGTAATTGGCATTTTTGAATTCAAGTTTTGTTTCAATACAGCTTTACTTTAGCTCTTTGACGAATGATATAGAGGAAAATACTCGATGTGAAGGGGATTTCATGTCAGGAGTCGATTCAATGTAGTTGAGACCTGAGGTAGGCAAACTGTTCACCGGGGAGCGTTCACAGTTTGCCAATCTCAGGTCGCGAGTCTGTATTTTATTCAGAGGCTCAAAGATTAGTTTAAAAGAGTTCATTTATGAATCCGACAAAAAGGATTACGAACAGCATTTGTATGTATATCATGCATAGCATATGCTTTCTGTTATTTTTACACAAACAATCGTAAAATGTTCAAACCGAAAATCAAAGATCGAAGTGCACTAAGAAGAGTATTTTCTTTCAAAAAAAGGTCAAAGGTACACCGTTTATATCCACCGAATATCATTTTAACATGCAGTATGTTGCATTCAGTATGCTGCCTACTGTTTTTTAATCAGATCATTATCCTTTGATACCCTCATAAGCCCATCAATCAAAGAAGATTTTAAAACGGTCATTCACAAAGATAAAGTCGTTATACAAACTGTAAGTTTATAATTCTTTGAATTTTATGATCCATATTAGTTGGACCATATAATATGAACCATCTGATATAGACCATATTGTGCAATTCATGGTGGAGGAAATATCAAAATGGTCATTAGAATCATCTGTGTCAAGATAATCTGGGTCATTTCCATAGATTTGGATCAAGAGTGTACGGAAACCTTTTGTTAATAATTTAATTTTTGAGCTTTTAATAATTTACCAGTTTCATGAATTTGATGAATGAGATTCTGGAACTTATTTCTCGAGCTCGTTCTCTCCATTCGGCTTAAATAAACACTTTTTTCTAAATGTTTGAAAATCGTATTTATTATTTATCAAATAGAGAATTTATGAAAATTTGAAAATATGAGTATAACTTATGCAAAGGTTAATTTGAAAATAATAAAATTCGAAAATAAATATTTAAATTCAGTATGAATTGGAAGAAGAGGGCGAAAAATGTTGCTGCTTCCGTGGAAATAATGCAGTTTTATGGGGATACTTTATAGGTGGGTCTCAAACGGAAATATACAAACGATTGATATATATATTTTAAGCTTTCATGATTCCGGCAGTTTGTGGTGGAATAGTTTTTGCATCGCCGTATATTCTTCATGAAATTTTGAAGGTAGACGAACGCGCGAACCAAACTGCCGACGTCACCATTGAACCGTAAGTTATATAAATTATACCAGCATGTTGAACCTCTCAATTTTCAATTAAAAACTTTTTAAATCTTTTAAATTTTCAGAGCCGGATGGTTTTGGGATTCAAAATTGGCAAAAATGTATTGCGATCGTATGCCTTGTAACTTTTTGGGCCAACCAGGAAATTCTTCATTCTAATTTGGTTAACCGCAACGCATGTTGAACACATTTCTATGTGGCACGGTCAAAGAATTTAAATATTTTTTTTGTTTCAAGAAAACGATAAGAAAATCTTAAAACAGATGAGAAAATTCCAACTTTTGACGGCTTCAACAGAACTTCCAATTCAACTTGTTCAGGTAACGAAAATGATAATCCACCTGATCTAAACACTTAACTTTAATACGACTTTGGCATTATGAATCATAATTTATGATTCATTTGAGTGAATTTTTTGTATCATTTTTTTCAGATATTCCCGAAGAAAAATCCTTTTATACCGATATAAATCTTTGCTTGAACGATTGCAAAGGACGTGAGACCTGCTTCATCCGTAAGTCCGGAATGGTTCTCAATGGTAGTCAAAAGAGTCCATAACTTCGCTTATAATGATATGACTATATTTATGCACATAAGTTATGTGACATAACCAACAGTGGTTAGTAAACACTGGTTACTTCCAAGACCACCGACAGCATAATCCTGACTATGATGTTCGGGCAAAAGGGGCACATATTTTAATTTTTTATGACACACAAAAATTTAAACTTCATTTTATTAGTCGCTGTATATTTAAGTTTATCAAAATGGGCCATGTGCAGCATTTGAAAATTGTGAAATAAGCCAAACCAATGAATCTTATTACATTTATGAAAAAGTCTTCACAGAAAATGACTATGAGGATGGTGAAATCGCTTTTTTTACAACTAAAATAGTTTGGTCACCGAACTTCGGTGGGCAGTGGTCACCTGGTGGACTTAATTTGACCTTTCAAAGTTTTACGAACCAAAACAAATAGAATACGAGGAATTAGAAGCTGACGGGTCAGGACTGGGATCCTTAACTGACGATGAAGATTTTCTTTAAAAATTTATTTCAAACTGTTGAATGGATGGCTGCATAATTCAAATGCATTTAATACAGAAATCAAGAAGTGGCTTTGGAAAACGTTGATTTTGTTATTCCATGTGATCAGAAGTCGATCAGGCAGGTCCACGTGATAGAGGGCGCTTCCAAAATCATTTTGACCACGTGGTTAAAAAACTAGGTTAATAATTGATAGGTAAACCATTGATTGCATAGACTCTAAAGCAAAATTAAAAGTTCTGAAAATAACTATTTGGTGAACAATTTAAGACCTTCGAAGGTATAAGGGGTTATACATTAGAGCGAAAAACCGGTCTTGAACTTTTACACATTCGTGTGAAACGCCTGGTGATCAGGTTCTGGTCCTGAACTAGCACAGATTAGTTTGGAACATTTTCATATGATTTTACATGTGAAGTGTTCACTCTACCAGTGACTCTATTGTTTGCAAGTTCACTACCGGTTCTTCAATCTCATGTTTGACCCCCTATACCAGGTCCATCTTTTTGTTGCTTTCTTCGGTTTCTACGACTAAACTAGGTACAAAAAGTACTTACCTTGGATCATTTATCTATGAACATATTTACAAGTGATTCAAATCTCTTTGAATGAATTCTTGACTGCCGCGTTTGTTTTTATGCAGCGAGATCTAGCCTCGAGGCCATTTCCAGTTCACTGCCTGATTTTGGCGAAATGCTTATCGTGCAATTTTAGATTATCCCGAACTTGGAAGTGCGCGTGTTTATGTTTTTAAGTGGAAAAGTCACCGATGTTAAAATTTTGAGGTTGAATGATTTGACTCAAAGTATGAAACTTTGCATGCATGAACCTTTGATGCAATACGAAATGCTATGCCTAAGTTGCCTGAGATACAAAATAAGTTTTTGACATAAAAGCATAATTACTTACTTATTGGTTGACTCGATACAGTTTCATTTCCTTCTGATCTTCTTCTACGATTCGTCTTTGTGTCCAGATTACGTACATGAATGGTTTTGTGTGAAATTAACACATTTGTGTTGGATCTTCGAATAGTTGATCGTTTATGTTTTTGTGAAGAAACAATCTTTGCATCGTATTCTGTTTTGCTTATGGCTCATAAGCGCTTTCAGATATATCAATGATATAATATCATATAATAATTTATATGTGAGTCTTATTTAATTAATTGTATTCAAAAATGACTTTCCAAGTATATAATATCAACATAATATATGTGAAATATTTTAACTTGTCGGAAAACGTTCCTAAAGTTCTCATCCGGATATTGCCTTCATCGATTTCACATGTCGGACCTTGGAAGAATTTAGAATTTGGAAATGAAAAATCAAAAAGAAAATTCGAATCACAGTCTTTGGATGTGAGACACTTTTCATCGCTTTGGCCAAGGATCCACCTCCACTTTACAAGATAATCTATCAGATGATATGTTCTATTAAACATTCGCACCATAACAGATCCATATATTGTATATATACTGTAATATAATATATTATTTATAAACATTTATGTTTATGAACTATGATTCGATTCGTGGTAGGTGTATCCCTGACTTGAGCAACAGGGACGATGCATGGGACAATCAGCTTCCATAACAGCTCCACAACTTAGGTTATCGTTTGTTTCTCCCCATTTTTTAAAAAGCGGATAGCCACGGACATAATACATGCCACTTGCATTAAGTCCATTTGACAAACCCAGATATTTAATGCTATCTTTCACTATAAAACTGCTAAAATAATTCGTTGTTTCGATAAGAATTTGGTTATTTCGTAGTTCAGTGATTTGAATTTTTGAATCCGTTATTTTCAGTCTTATATTTTCTCTTTAGTTCACTCCAAAACCTGTTTAGTGGTGGTTACACATTAGAGTGAAACATCCGGCCTTGAAAATGAAAGTGGATATGACTTAAGATATAAAATCAGATGAAAGTGTTCCACTCTCATGTGTGCAAGTTCACGACCAGGTGCTCCACTTTAATATTTTTCGATGAATTTCCTGATATCCTTGTAGTATTCATTTGATATTTCTTTGGAATTGAGTAACATCTCACCTTCTATATCATCATACCTATCATAATCGAATTCAGGATGGTCAGAATCAACCAATTTGTTTGAGTGGTGAATTGAAACAAATGTCCCAATGGTTATTTTCCAATACTCTTTATTAAATGACTTCACGATTTCATAGTCAGAATCGGGGTGATAGGGCGAAAGAAGTATAATACAAAATTCTGGTGAAGGCTTGCAGTTTATATCAACAAATTTCATCTTATTTTTTTAATTCAAAATGGGGAATTTCTAATCAGTTTTTATATGGTGGGGTCACAGTCTGTGACTCACAGATTAGAGTGGAACACTTTCATATCATCTCAAGTGATTCACTCTTATGTACATGTCCAAGGCCGAGTGTCCCACTTTAACGTGTAACCCCCTATAATTATTCGAATTCAATCCTGATTCGTATTATTAAAAACTGCTACGAGATCAAAGCTTTCGATAATGTTAAGTGTTATAGCATTTGTATTGTTTGCACAAGACTTCATGCATTCAAAATTATTACGTATAGATGTTGTGAATACTTCACACTCCACATTCGTTGTCTGAATAACGCTATATCAAATAAGACCTTAGATCCGTCAACAGAAAAACCATGATTGCTCGAAAAAAAAAGATAAATGTGGCAGGATTTTTCTATTGACGCCGTTTACAAGAAAAACTACTAACCATGTTATTACACGAATCACAGATCCCAAGTCCACCTGAAAACGAACAAAAGTTGTTCAACAAACAGCTGTCCGAATCTGTGCATGCATTTGAATTTGTAGTTTGTGCCAAAGTTGTTGCCAAAGACGTTGCGATATTCGTTTTTGGGGGTGCTGTGTTTGCATTGCAATTCCTCGAGCACCATAAAATTAAAATAAGACTCGGCGAAAATCTCATGTCTCATTCAGTATTTTAAAAATATCAAATAAAGAAAAATAAATGAGTTAAGAAGAAACACCCAATTATCCAATTTTCTTATAAATGCTTTATTTTCATAAAAAGACAAAGTTTTTTTTAATTACAGTCAGGTATAAAAAAATTAAATACAGTCTTTCTAGTGAAAACTGATCACGGTCCACTAGCAAAACTGGACAGACAAACAAGAACATCGCTGGATAACAATCCCTTTCGCTATGAATGTCTCATTTTTCGAATTTCCTTTTAGTTGAATTTTCAACGACTTGTATTTGGACGCTGTGCATGTATTCTGTACCTAAATGATTAATTTATTTAAAGTTTATACCTTTTAACCTTTATTTTCCCTGTGAATACGAAAATTTCAATACTTACAGAGGAAGAATATTGAACTTGATGTGCCATACAGTTGCCAACACACTCCCCAATATCAATTGTCTTTTTAGTTGTCCCCGATGAGCCTTCCAATTCAAGAATTTCGAATATCGATTTCAAATTAACATACTTGGGCCTTCGTTGACATGGTTGGCCACATTTCTAGAAGACAAAAAAATGAAAACCATAAGTTTTAGACATAATTCACCTGATAGATATCTTGCATTCGAACTATCGTTGAATATTCTAGACGCGGCGAAAATCTTTTTGACCTGAAAAGATCTTCTTGTTGATTCTTATTGGATTGAAATCTTAAATTCTGAAAGAAAAATCAATATTTTTAGGGGCAAACTTTACGAAAAAAATTAAAACGCTAACGAACATTAATTTGAGAAAATTCTTGTTCGGTTGGCTCGATGATATCTCCAGCGACCATTGTTTTTGTAAGCAACAAGATTGTTAATGCTTTCGACATGCTTTTTGGATAAATATCGTATTGATAGTTTTCTTTTCAATTTATCGTTAGTTTTATACCCTATAGGAAGTGTGTCCATTCTCAAAACATAATTGGGCGCCGGATTTATGTAAATTAGTTCACACGATGGACAATCTTTAATTCTGAGAGAATGTTAACGAATATGTTCTGCGAATATGGCTCAACATTCAGTTCGTTTGCAGACAGAGCTTTATTTGAACAAATTTTTAAAATTAATTTAGAAAATCAAAAAATAAATCAAGTTAAAAATACTTAATCAGCAGGTGTCGACCAGATCAAAATGCGGACAGCCAGAAGTCACGTAGATTTCCACCAGGTGACACCAAAACAGATCGTATCAGATAATGAAAAAACATTTCACTGCAAACCTTTCTGTTTAGCAGTCTTTTTTCATTTTCCTGTAAAATAAAAGCAAACGATAATGGAACAGTGTTAAAAAAAGGGATTTTGGATTAGAATTGAAGAAAAACTAATCATTAATAGTAAGGTCATAAGGAACTATATATTTAAGCAACGTCTTTAATTGTTTATTGATCGCTTTTTAACCTTTGGCCATCAAGAAGATGATCTATCCGTCTTACTTGTTTGATAAAAGTTTGAGAAACCTTTGAAATATGGGAGCTGAGCTTATGGAACCTTTTCTATGAATTTTAGACAAAGGTCTTCGAATTTTCGACAATGTATTTTATCAAATCGAATGTCGGTAAAATAGAAGTCTATCATACATAGAAAAGTTTCCAAGTTTTTGGATTATTTGGAAGTGGTATTCTTTTAGGACTTCTCATCCTTTTGGTAAGGATTAATTCGAATAAAGTTTACGTACATGCTTACAGCCCTGCAAAATTTCAGATATATTCAATTTATTGTAACGAAAAAGACTTTAGTTCAAACAGTAGCAAGTTTGTCAGCAGAACTATGACAACAAAAATCAAGTCCACGCCTTATGTCAAGGATCCGATGATTAAGATAATCCAAAATTCAATTTTTGAAACAATTCAGACTTTTGCATTTTATAGACCAGTTAGTTTAACTCAGTCACTTATTGAGCCTATTGGCTAATCATATTGAAAGCGTTCACTACGTCAGGAAAAATCCAATTGCTGCAGTGCAGGCGAACTTCATTTGACGCTCTCATCAACTATACCAACGCCAATGGTAAACTAAAACAAATTAAACCTTACCTTGAAAAATCTTTCAGGTTTCAACATCACCACGAATTCCAGGCTCCCCACGAAATTTAAGAATTCCCCAATCTCCGCTATTCAAATCATCGTCTCCGGTTCCTTGGAAATGGTCATGATTCATGAATTTTGAAGATTAAAATCATAAAATGGCATTGAATGTCAAATGACTGTCGTCTTTTGTATTTAAAATACTGACCAAATAAGTGATACAAGCATTGCTAAATTAAAAAATAATGATATTCGAGAGTCTTTTCAGAGTCACAGACGACTTGATTCTAAATAGTTATGATATGATTTAATATCATTTAAAAATATCAAGTTCAGAATGTGAAATAATATATCCAATATATGATATATTATATATCATGAATAAAAATGTCATGGCTCATATTATGGCTCATATTATGACTTTGACCAAGAGAATCAGCATTCTGGGAAAGAGCTCCTTGGTCAGTTATACACATGTATGTACGTGTATATAAAATACCTGTAAAATTCGGGCAACATAATATTATACACCATATCATATGGTCCATATGGCACATAAAAACACTTTCAATTTAATTTCTTAATTAAAGTAAATTCGTATGCTTATCTGGATTTTGTTTCCAGGATATGCCAATATGGATCGACCCATCGTGTGACGAAATTTTGAACAAGGGATCTTATAAGTCCTCAAGCAATCGTAAAATTAACATATCAAAACTCATGATTAGGCTTATTCCCGCTCCATATGACCTGTTGACCCAATTCGAGCTAGGGCTTCATATTTTCAGGGTCGACGTAGTTTTAGCCATTTATTACTATCGTGACCACCAAAAGGGCTACGAGCCGTAAGGTAATTTTTGAATGGATGTTTTATGTCCAAAATGGGTATCAACTGATCATATTTGATCCACTTATTCTTATTAATACCCTCTGAAAAATATTTTCGAGCCAAAAAATTACTTTCGGACATTTTTATTTGATGTTTAGTAGCCAAAATGGTTATCAATTGAACAGGGACCCACCATTATTCATTTGAAACAGACACGTTTTGATAGTGACCGATGTTGTAATAAAGCGGTCAATTATTTCGCTAAACAAGCCAGAAAGTCATAATTTAACAATTTCATTGCAAATACAGAGAATTTGTTTAAATGAATTTAATTCTAAAATATAACATTTGTTTGATATTTTTTCATAATACTCAATGGAACTTTCAATAAGTCAGCACATCGGCTATATGAACATCTTTTGATTATTTTAAGAATATTTTTTTGTGTAACGTATAATACAATTCCTTATGCGTTAAACGTTAGAACAAGAGTATGGCTTTAAAATTACAAATCGGGCAAAAATTCGTGAAACATAGCATCTATTTGTTTTTGATTCCAGTGTCGAATCTAAACTTGATGGGAGAACGAGTATGAGGGTTTCATTTGGTAGATAAGAACTTATCATAAGAAGGGGTGGACCGCTAGATTATTGGCACGTTTGTGGAACGGGTTCCTGACTGGAACATACTCTGGTGGTGGTTAAAGAACCGTCCACTGGGGACCCAAAAGAGACAAAACCCCAACAACCGATGAATGAATGCATTCTTCCTTCGGGATTGAATTCAAGATGCTAGTTTTCTTTGATTGTGACTTCACCGTTAATGGTTACAATATGCTTATGAATGACAAAATCTAACAATAAAATGTTTTATAACAATAAGATGTTTTATCATATTCAAAAAGACTTACAAATTTGAATAATTTTTCAGAGACTTCTCACAATATGTTTCCAATCCTGTAAGTTGTGGATTCTCGAGATTGAAATTAGATAGTGAACTGAGTCTATATTTCAATGCATGCTGGAGGCTTTTAAAGTTTAAGCTAAAGTACCCTTGCTTGTTTATAGTAAATAGTGTGTGGCATTTATTTAAGTTACTATTGATGAATTATTCAGGCGTATTCTTCGGGCATTAAATGTTTTCAGAAATATTATAAGAATAAAAACTCATAGGTAATAGAAATTTTCATGTGATTCTTATCTTCACTTCATGATTTACCATTTTTATTGCGTATGCTTCAGAATTTAAATTCTTTCAAAGAGATTGATATGCTTGGGGCTAAATTAATTCCGTGGAAGATAAATCATTTTAAATTATTCTTGAAACCTGTATCCTTACACAGTCTCTCTGATATTTTTAATGAAACGGAGTTTTTAGAGATAAATTTTCAATCCTTGGAAGTTAACTGGTGAACTGTTACGAAAAGATTGAGGAAAAATTGACGAAGGTATTTCGAGAGATTCTCATCAAGAAAATGAACAGTATGCTTTTATTACAACAGAAATGAAGAAAAGAGTTGTTAACAGAAAGTTATAAGGAGAAAATTTGAAAAGCTTATATGACGAACTTGAATAGTGGGATGAAATACAAGATCAGCCATAAAACTAATTTTTTATATTTCTCTGCCGGACTTATATTTGGCATTGTCTTGCTGGCGACATTTTATACAGCACCTTCATTGTATTTGAAACCACTTTATGACAATTCTTTATTTGGACAAACTGATCAGGTTTTTGTTATCTCATACACGGTCACTAAAATGATCAAAATTCAATTTTCATATCATATAACGAGATGGAGTTATGAGTCATAACTTATGACCCTTAAAAATTGAATTTTATTGAGTGCTTTAATCTTTTTTAAGCATCTCGTTGCCAGATTTGTTGAAAAGGAGAGAATCGAATTGAATCCTAGAAGTGGCCAATTGGCAGAATCGTCAGTTGAAAACAAAAAACGAAAAGTAGTCATAATTTTGACATTTATGAGATCAGGCTCCACGTTTCTTGGCGAAATCTTCAATAACCATCCAGACAGGACCGAATTTATATTTTCAGTCCTTTCAAAAAATTTAACTTTCTGCTTATTTCCGTTGAACTTCTCATCTAATAATTCGTTGAAGTTTTTATCAATTTGAGCCGTTGCATGAATTTTATAAATTTGGATGTGATGATAAAACAGATGAAAAGTATGAATCTCTTGTGAAGAAACTTAATTGTAATTTTCATGACTTGTTGGACAACTCAAAGAAATGGACAACAGCATCGAAAAACTTTACATTACACCAAATACTCGAAAGAAAAGGAAATTTCAATTTTCGATACAAGACAAGACGTCTGTGCAAGCCACCATTTTGTCATACCGATCAATCTGATACAATAGAAGGGTGCAAGTTTCATTGTGAGTCTGTCAATTCAGATCATGCATCACGAGTATGTAATGAAAGCGTACCGATCATCAAAACTATACGATTTTGTGATATTTCAAAGCTTGCAAAACTAATGAATGAGACCAATTTGGATCCGAAATTTATTTTTCTGGTGCGCGATCCGAGGGGTATCTTAAATAGGTAAGTGATGAGTAATCACTGACAACAGTACACCGAATTTCGTAGCAAACTCGTACCCCAGTAATTTATCTTAATTTAGCCGAATGAAAATTTATACATCAGAAAAATATAAAAAAGCCGATCGCGATCGGGGTCTACAAAAACTCGTTCAAAATGTGGTTCCTGTCTGTAATTATACAATGAACAATTTAATTTTTTTGAAAAATAATTCCGAAATGGCAAGAAGAACTCTTGTGGTTCGGTACGAAGATATTGCTGCATCGCCATTTGATTATTCAAAAAAAATTTTGCAGCATGTAGAATTGGATTTTCATCAAGATGTACAAGACTGGATACTTCAAAATACTAAAACGCAAAATAATGAGACCCAATCAAGTTTCACGACATCGAGAGATTCTAAGAGAACTGCGCTTATGTGGAGGGAAGAGCTTCATATTGGTCTCGCAAAGGTTAGCATCTATGAAAGTTATATAACTTATGCAAAAGTTGAATAGGCAATGATGAACTTTTAGAATATCGACTCATTTATAGTCTTAAACCTCTTTATGAAAGAATAGATTTTGATAACGATTGTGTTACCCAGAATAATTTTTTATCGATAATTATTTCAGTTTATAGATGGCTTGTGCAAAGGAGAAATGAAACAAATGGGCTACCTTCCAATTACAGGGAATAAACTTGGAAATGCGACCGAAGTTATTCAAGACTTCCAGTTTTGACAACTACTATGATTTATAGTTTATGAACCTATTTATGTTGCTCAAATTAATCACTGCTCCTATAATTTCTTCAAATATTAAAATAGATTGGTTACAATGGGGTCATTTAACTTTGAGTTTATTTCATCAGTAACCCTTCATAACAGTTTTCACAAAATCGACATAATTAAATTGTCCGTGTTCATCAATTTCGGCAGCCTTGAGCATGATATCAACTTCGGCATCATTCATTTGTTCTCCGAGATTGCACATAACCGATTTCATTTCGTGAGCTTTTTGTACAATACAAAACGATATAAATTATATCATATTATATGTATCATAAAACATGCTCTATATGATATGAGCCATATAATATGTCTTTGATGATAGCGACCATATGGTGATCCAAGGATTTCAAAGCCATAAGTTCGAATTCAATCCTGAAATGAAGCCCTCGCCATTTTTATCAAATACTCTGAATGCGTCCAAAATTTCTTCAGACGTTTCATTAAATGAAGATTCCTTATTTCCCAATATCTGCATCAATATTGCAATAAATGTAGACCTATCTATTCCTTCTTTTGATCCCATTTCTTTCCAATATTTATGTATATCATGATCAGTGGGATTTTGTCCCAGGGATCGAATTATCGTTCCCAGTTCTTTTTCGTTGATGAGTCCATCTCTATCCGAGTCGAAGAAATTAAATGCTTCTTCAAATTCTTCAATCTGGTCTTCGGTAAGATTCATTTCACTTTTTTTTTAATTTTTATAAAATGGTTTGGCTTTATGATCGCTCGTTCACAGTATTTGGAAACAGTAGGGATCCATTGTTTTATGACCAGATTCAAGGAATGATGTCATTCGGAACAGTAGTCATAGTGATTCATAAAGTTTGTGTTGTTTTTTGTTATAAAAAGTATAACAGAATAAAATATCATATTCTGCTCCGAAAGTCTTTGGGCCAAAGAGGAGAACGACTCCACGATTATGAAATATAGAGGGCGCCATTTCAGCGAAGTATGATATTTTATTTAGTTATAAACTTATAAGGCTCGTCAATACAAAAACATGACGGCTCAAAAATGAAAAAAATAAGGGAAATATGTCATGGTTTTTCTATCGACAGACCTTACTTTTTTCTTTTTTGAACGAGTCAGAATAAAGTTTGTGATTGTCTGAGACAGTGACACAGTTTCACAGATACTGTTTATATTCAAGTATTCAAGCAATAATGAAAAAACGGTTTACCAAAATTAAATATTTAAATTGACAGTGAAATTGAATTTTTATTAATGAATGAAATTGAGCTTGTTAAATTAATGACATGGAAAGAGTCGTTCCCTCAAGTAGCTTCCCAGCATTTCCAAATTGGAGAAAGAATCTGAATAACGGATGTCGGGTGCTATTTCAGAAATAGAGCCGCTTAATTTCGTGTCAATTCGAAAAAAAAATTTTATGATCGGTTCCCCCGACTCGAGATAGTTTACACCGTTAAACCAATCTTGGTAAATATCGGGAACCTCGATTGGAGATGCTTTCTTTGAACAAGTCAGTTGCTCTTCAATACATGGGCGTTGATGTAGAAAAATAACATTGACAAAGTCTCAAGCGGAGTTCTTATTGATGCAGTTTTCCATATCACACATATCACACAATTGTTCATCAGTTTAAATAGAAGATGAGTCCTCAAAACAGGGACGATTTAAAATAAAAAATCTGAATGAATTTTATTGAGCTTTTATTTGTCACCGAGATCATTGGAGTACCAATCAATCCTGATTTGGAAGCTTTTTCCATAGAGACAAATGACCAAATTGATGTTTCGGCAGCTATGAACGAATACGACGAATACGGCGGAGACGATTACGACAATAAAAAATATTTTGTTGAGAAATCTCGCTTTGCCACGACTGCCATTTTGAATTATGTTTGGAATAATGAGGGCATTCATATCGGATACAACCTTCATTTTGATATGAAATTCAGATCAGGAAATATCCACTTTTGTATGTTTCAATCAAAAACTGGAAGTGGTGTTTTGAGAATTTCTGGTTTCACTGATTTTACATATAAATGGGATAATTGCGGCCAAGCTGAAGGTGTAATAGTCAGTCAAATCTTAGAGTCAGTAAACGGTATCACAACTGAGCCTGATAGGCTTTTCAAGTGTCTTCCAAGAATAAAATATATTCTTGTAACGAATGAGAAGTTTGACAAATCTAAAATTGTAAGTAAAGAAGTTAATCTTTAAGCCCGTTTTCATCTATATATTTTAGAAACGTGAATATGAGTTACCGTTAACGGATTCGGAACTCGCAGAGTTCGATACAATCATGTCTGAAGCTCGAAATGCAAGAGTTGTGTAATGAAAATAGGTTGGAACTATCGCTTGAATATCACACAAAGCAATTCTGAACCAAAATTCAAACATTGTCAAAATGCTATGTCCTTTAATTTATTTTACATCTCACATTTACTCTGTCAGCGAAATCTCGGAAATAAATTCATTGGCCTTTATTTTATACATCATGGATCAGAAGAAAATGTTTTTTTTTGTCATAGATTTTGAACCAGTTTTGGGAAATTTGAAATGAAGGAAAGTTGAGAGAATAAAATAAGAAGTATACCCGATTTTGAATTTCGATTCCATCATTTATGTGCGTCTGAGTCATAGTCTATGAGTCATAGAGTTCCTTGAGAGAACATTCATTCTCAACTGTTTAAGCTTTTTCAGTGGGTCGCACCTGCAATTGTTTCAGCTGATTGGACGCAACCAAATTATTATGATGCAAGAACAGCATCATTTAAGCGACAAGCTGGTTGGGGTCATCCTGTTGGTGTAAAGGCTGCTGCCGATTGGACCAACTGTCCAAGTTTGACTCCATTTCCGTCCGGCGTTGCTAGTGTTAACTGTGACGGTGCCACATGTATGCAAATTTGTGAAGCCGGAAAGGTTTCAGTCGGTCGCCGTCGAATTAAATGTAGATGGAAGAGAAAACAAGGTTTCTTCTGGAAAAGAGCACTTTCGGAATGTCAAGGATGTGACCCTGAGACACCCACTTCAAGTGATGCTAATCTAAGCATGGATTGTGCTATAAACACAAAAGGATTCAATGTTTGCATGGCGCGATGTACAAATGGTGGTAAAATCCTAGGTGGTAAAAAACTTAAACTTAAATGCAAGTGTCCAAGAAGTGTGAGTCATTCAATAAAGTCATTAACTGAAACTTATTAAAACTTTTTAAGTCGAATGGAACTAGAACATGCGGTTGGATCGGTCGAAAATCGATTTGGACAGGTGCTCAATTATCAAGCTTGACTTGTGAAGGTGGAAACAGTTCCTCATCATCAGGGTCTTCTGGTTCAACGGGAGGAACATCAACTCACTGTGCTACTGGATCCACTGTCATTACCAGTACAGGTATAACCTGTTCTGATGGTTCAACACCAATCGCCGGTTCAGGTGGTTCTGATGCCACAGGCGCAACAGCCGCACCAACAGTAGCTGCGACCGTAGCAGCCACTGCAGCACCAACTGTAGCAGCAACTGTAGCAGCAACCATAGCAGCCACTGTAGCAGTAACAACTGCTGCTGTGACCGAAGCTTCAACCGTGGCAGTTACGACTGCCGTGACAACCGCTGCTACAACAGCACGCACACATGCCCTAAATGATTCTGAAATTGCCAAATTCGTGGCAAGGAATAATATGGCACCGTGGCAGCTTCCATCGAGCTGTGGCGCAAGTTGCGCGGAATCTGAAAAAACTTTTTTGACAACTGAAGTCAGCTTGACTGTCGATCCTAGTGACGATTCAAAACTGGTTTTTACCTCAAACGGAATTCCCGATCATAATTCTTGTGCTGGTCCTCCAAATTCTGCAATAACCGCCCAGTCATATAGCTACACCATCCCAAGAAATCCCGTTATGAAATCTGGTACTCCTGATGCAACATGGACGGCAACAAATATGGGTGCAGTGGGTTTCGCTATCAATGGTGTTCCAATTTTTAATCCATACGATTCGTCATGCTGTGACGCTGGTCTCTACGAATTGACCTCATTAGATGCGTGTTACGCTCATCCAACGCCAACTCAAGGAAACTATCATTATCATGTCCATTCACCATGTCTAGCACCATGTAAAGGTGAATCTGAACTCGTTGGTTTTGCTCTGGATGGATTCCCAATTATGGGTCCAGGTATCAACCCAGCCACAAACGCAGTGTGGTCACAATCCGACATGGATATTTGTGGTGGTAAATTGGACGCCGATGGAATTTACAGGTTTTTTTCAACGATAAACTCTTCATTTTTAAATTGTTTTAAGATATTACACGACTGTTGACTTTCCATATTTTCTTCAATGCTATCGTGGGGAGACATCTAGCACCACTGGCGGTCAAGGTATTTTTACTGGAACTTGTGGTTTAAATGGATCAACATGCTCACGTGAAACCAGTTCGGGAAGAAAAAAACGATCAACTGGTAATGCCACTAAAGATTGGATCAATTCATTGTTTGAAATGGAACAACCCAGTGGTTATGCAAAACGAATTCTTGGTGATATGCACTCCAGAAAGGAACAGTTTTTCAATTGTGTCAAATTCAATGACCTCATTAATCTAAGTTAGTAACCTAAGTTCGTAATCTTATAAGTTGCCTTTTGAAATGGCTTCATCTATATAATGAAGTAAATTACGGTTATTGATGACAAAATTGGTACCATAAATATCCATAAATTTATCATTGATAAATATCTTCAATTTTCGCTCACACTGAATCACAAACCTCGCATTGTCGATTACATCACTGTAGTCTTTGAAAAAAGAAAAACCATACTTAAGAAACGATCTGTTGCTCAGCTCACATCCGTTGTTGATGCATACATCGCACTATGGGGAAGTCAACAAGCAGTTACGCAACAAGAGTTTCTTGATAATCTTGTTTATACTTGTGATGCGTGTAACAATTATCGTGATCTTGAAAGTGATTGCTCTGGTAAAATGACCGATTGTAACAGTAATGTTAATACATATGCTGACTTGGCTTCAGTTGCCGCTCCAGGAAGCTCTTCCGGTGGTGGTGGTGGTCCACCAAGTGGAAAATAACTCCATTCTGCATAAAAACTCAAATGATAAATAAACTAAAAATCCCTTTCAGCTTAGCAACGGGATCTTGGATTTGAACCAAGGGCGCACGACGTGAAGTTTTCGACTCGATATGTTTTATATTTCCGTGATTAAGTTTTTGGAGAATACAGTTTTGAGACTACAGTTTTTCGGACTTTTATCTGGTTCACAAAGGATCTTCTCTGATCAATCGTTACACAAATCAGATTAGCCAGTCATGGACAGATCGCAAGCTGCTTAAAATATTCTTTCAAAAAAGATCAGATAAAAAATGCTGCCAAGGATTTGATCAAAAATTGTTTTTTTTTGTTTCAAAATGTAAGTGGCAAAAATGACCAAAAATAAGAGAAAGTATAAGCCATGGATCCAATGGGATTTTCAAAGGTAGTAATAACTGGCCCTTGATATTATTTGGACTTTTTATGCTTTTTGCTTTACTTTGGTATTCTTGGTATTGGAGACAAAAACATAAAGAACATCATCGCCAACTTAAACGCGATATTGAAGCGATTCATCGCATGCGTGAAAGGTTAAAACTGCACTCAATACAAACTTTGGTAACATTATTTAGGATAAGACAAATATATTTCGGTAGCTAGGTTGAATTCCGTGATTCAGAATCGTTAGTATTTCTTTTCCTGTGTATGAAACATTTTGAAGGTGAAACAAATATTTTTGAAAAATAATTTTATAAGTTCTACAATTTGAGTTCTTCAGGATGACATACTACATTTTGAACAAAAACTATCTGTTTAAGCAAACCTACGGATTTTGAACACATGATACTCGAATAACCCTAAAATCAAGTCATCATCAAAATCAGCGCATTTCGACAAAATTTTATATGACCCCTCAAGCTCATTGGAGTAAAAAATGAGTAAAGTCCCGGAATTCGACCTAAGGATAGTGGAACTGTTGATGATCGAGAACTGATTTTTGAACGAGCAAAAGAAGTTTATCAAATCAAAAAAATTATAAATGAAGAAAAAAACGAAACAGGAAATTTTACAACGTTCGAACGGACGACTCTTTTGAGAAATGTTTTGAGAAAAATTTTCAATCATCAATAATTTATTTTTCTATTTTAATAAAACTTCGTGTATATCATACAAAAGTCATTCGTCTTTCAGACAAGGGTAATTTTTCGGTCACACATGGCCCCTCGTAGTCGAAATGCCAGAATTTGGATGGATGGTATAAATATCATCAGTAAACAGATCAAAAATATATAACTAAAATGTATAAATAAAATTTCGGGACACCCGATTCGGGGGAGGGGGTTAGTCTTAGTGAACTTCTCACCATTGTTGAAGCACTTTTGGTTTTAATTCATCGTCGAAGTTTATAAGATGTACGGAATAAACGATTATTGCCATTATAATTGTGAGCTTATGACGAATCACTTTCAAATTCGTGCAGTGCTCGGACCACGAGCGGGGCTCATTCGTTGTTTCATAATAAGATTCAAATCCCTTTGATTAGCAGATTCAGTAAACGCAAGGGTTGTTGTTCCTATATCCCATTTTGGTATTTTATCAAACCAGTGAGGCTTCAGCTGATGCAAGACTGTTAAACTCGATAATAGACAAACGATCAATGATGCATATAAAATTGCCGTGGTCTTATAAAGGCTCATTTAAAATGATCAAATCTTATTGGCAAATCGTGGTAAGCACATCTGGTGTTTCGAAATTTCAGTTTTTTTGAATTGTTAATCAGTCCGATTTCCCGATATCTTATCCAGATATATTGACCAGTTTTCCAATAAAGCTTAAAACTCAGTTTTAAATTTTTTGATATCTTGAAATGAGGCCTTGAGTTGAACATTTTCGCCATTCCAGACTGCTTTTTCTTTAATCCAATCGAAATAAACGGTCAATGCAATCATTGAAAGTGTTCGAATAGGCATAACTTTTTCTAATGTCTCAGCAGAATAGCAAAATACATTTCCCATTTTATGCGTTTTTAAACCGAAAGGGTTCAAAAGTCTATATACGATGAGGTATTTCTCTGCAATGCTGGTTTGAAAGTGTCAACAAATGATACTCTTGGGCAGAATATCTGAGTATTTATGTTGGTTAATATTAAAAAGGATGTCGGATGGTCTTTTATTAAAACCACAATATCTGCGAGTCAAACCGATCTAACCTGACCTTACTAGACCAGCGTTTTCGAATTGACTTTGAGTCATGTCGCTTAATGTCCTCTCTGTCAGTGAACATTTGTTGATGACCTTGGAACTTAGGATTAAAAACTTTTACATCCGACTATGTCTAAAGCTTAGTATAGATTCAGGACTCATCAAAACATCGACATATAAATATATAGATCACGTTTGATGGTGACCTCAATTACGCATGATGCCGTGAAATTGCAAGCAGATGTAATCGATCACTTTTGGCGCGTCGGAACGATCACCACAAACACTGGTTCAAAGCGGCGATAGTGGTCAGATATGTGATGAGATGGGTGGCTTTCAAACGTTTTGATATAACAATAATCAAACAAAAACAACTTTAAATTAATATAATGTGCAGGAAAAACTCCTTTTGCCCAAACTATCATGGAAACATTGGTAAAACTGTTCAAGCAGGAATGCAACTGGTTGAAATAATGACTAACAAACCATTCGTTGAAGCGGTTGTCACGAATTCAATTCTGAAGAAGGTTCAAGAAAATTACCCATGCGACAAGAAACTGATATCCGTAAATATGATGTTAAACTCAAAACTTCCGCATTGAATGAACTTCTGGGTGGACCCGTGCCAAATATTATCAATCTTGAAATTATACAAGAAGAAGCAAGGGTAGGACAATTTGCGGAACTGGATAAAACCCTTGGGTTCATTGACAATGATGGCAAAGAAGTTGAAATGTTTCCAGTGGAAACTTTCCACTCGAACATCAACTCAAAATGAATGATATCAATATTTTGAAAGCGAAAGGCTTGGATTTTGATGCTATTATTACGGAAGCAGCATGGCTCAAAGTCAAGGCATGGAATCACATGACAAAAGAAAAGAAATTTAATCGCAAAGAAAAGAAACCAAAAATCAGCTAAATGGAACTCAACCATCAAAGAAAATTGGGAGCTGTTTCCAAAACGGCAACATCGCAGAAACTGTATCAATAATAAACATAATTTGAAATCCATTTAATAATTTTAAAAATTGTGTTTTAGAGTTTATTTGGTAATCAGGCTATTTTCAAAAAAGGTAATCTCAAGCGGAACCAATAATACATTTTTTCAAATTCTTCCAAACTTCGTTAATTGCTCTATTTATTTCAAACGGACATGAAACATCCTAAATTTGTTTAGTTATTATTCTTTAAAATCACCATTTTTTACCTTATATCCAGCAATGCAACAGCCAAGCCAATCGTCAAAAACCATATAACCGATTCCATAGCAATTTGGCTTCGGAGCAAAACCCCCAAATTGAATGAATTCTGTATTTAAAGTCGAGGTCGAAATAATAAAATCATTCAAAATTTCGTCATTTCGGTCCAAGAATAATTCGGGCTAAAAACTTTTCAATAACATTTTCTGAATACACAATCGTAGTAATTTACCATTGGAAGACCATTTTTGAGTGCTTGATCCATCAATGCAAAGAAATGTCGATCGAATCCGTGACCTTGAAGACAGTCTTTTGTGATTAAATTATGTTTTCGGATGGCAATTCGCAATTTCTCGTTGATTTCTCTTTGAACAGTTCTATCGTCAAAATTTTTCAGGTTCTAAAAATTGTATGGAGAATTGATGACAACCAAAGACAGGCCAGAATCAATGTCAGATACCCGCCCGTTCTCGACTTCCCGATTTTTTCAATTTTACCTTACCGGTTCTCACCCGATTCCCCATTTTCGGGTAACTAGGTTTTCGTCCGTTTTAGTTTTTTCTTAATCTGATTTCCGTTTCCCGGCTTCTTGACCCCCGGTCCCGCCTATCTCTGATGCCAACTAACCTTGATGTATGCCAAAATAAGGTCGTCTGATTCTTTGGTAACGGGTCGAATAGTTTCTGTGCGACCATGTTTGAAAGCTGCTGTCCCACATGATTCATAAACACTAACTGGATCATTTCTAATGAGTCGGAATGCAATCTGATATGAGAGTTGAATAAAACCATCTGATCCTATACGGTTACTTTTGAACCATTCACGACCGATACCAAGAGCACGATTTTCCTCAATGAATTCTGGAGTAAAAAACTCCGATGACTCAAAGAGCGGGGCCTAAATAAATCCTTAACGTTGATGTTGGCGACAAATATTTACTAAAAAAGTTGGTGTGAAGTTAAACCAATGGTTGAGCCAAAAAAGGTCGCCAAGTATACGAAATGGGAACAATATTGAGCCTGACTCACATTACCAGCCGGTAGACTATCGACAAGCAAGTCTTTCTTTTGTAATTCGTTGAACTGATATGCTCCTTTGATATTTTCCATTGACTTTTCATCCAAATTGAACTTTATTTCATTCAAACAGCCAGGCTTATACTTCATTTCAGGGCAAACTTTACTTTTATGTTTAATTTCTGTTCCAATAGTTTCAAGATATCGAAGATTTGGGACTCCATCTCCCCATGCATGTTCATATGTCAATGCTGAAAAAACATCACCAGGTTTCGCAGTATAAACAGAAACTCACCCATATTTGAATTTGCTGTAATGACCATTGAAAAACTTTTATCATGCCATCTACTTCTTGCATCTCCTGTTAGAAAGGCATTTGATTGGTCAAGTGAGCTTTCTGGATTTGTGTCACATAGAACGAGACAAAATAGGGCTTCGTCAATTCTCCTTAATGATTCAGCATTTCCTGTTTTTATCAGATGTTTGCGTGCCTAGAAATAAACAACTCAAAGATTAAACTCATTTATCTGTACTTCAGTGCAATGAGAATCTAATGCGAACGCTGATAATTTTAATTTTCAAGGACATTTCATGCCAATCATTAAATTTCAGAATTTGAATTTACACAATTTAGTAACTCACATTTGACCAAGAATCCCTATCTAGTGACGTTAAACTACAAACAGAGTCTATAGTCTGTCTAGTTTTTCCTTCTTGAAGAATCGATGCCAAATCCCCCATAATTTCATTTTCTTTACGAACATTCCAATTTTCATCAAAAGCATTGACTGAGAAAATTTTTCCTTTGTGTAGGACAACAAGATGGCGCTGTGGAGCAGAAGCAAGTTTAATTTCGTCAATCTCCGGATGTGGAATACGGGTCGAATGAAATAAGTTTTTGAACTGAGTCATATCCAGTGGGTAAGCGTTGTTCATAGCATAGGGAAGATATCGGATAGACTAAAATGGGTATTAATATTAATGCTTATTGCTTTATTCACGAGTTATCCGAATGTTCGAAATTTCTCGATTGGTTGATAGCCAGCTCAAGAATTACTTTCATTAAGCCGCAACCCTCAATACAATTCACATATTCCATAAATCTGACAATATAGCACAGTCTTTTAATTAAATAGACTCTGTATATACAATAGTTTTCATATTATATGGACCTGGTTATCAATTTTATATTTCTTTGATGAAATTCTTGTATTTGGTAGGTATTTTACGATTTTGTCCAGATTGGGTTTCTTTTTCATTTGATTTGTCGCATAGAACACTTCTGGTTTTAGATGACCATCTCTCATTGTCAAATAGACTTTTGCTGTAGCCCAGATAACTTCTGTAGCTCTGAATTTTACCCGATTAATTGACTGATCTGATTCCTCAGACTCTTAGGCTACGACCAACTTACTTGATAAGCTGAGTTCTTTTTTCTGGATTTTTGTCTAATGGGAAGACAAGAAATGGATTGTGGGTAATAACCACAGGCCTTCTATCCCTCAAATAATTTTCACTCCAAATATTCCAGATATAAGATGTATTTGGATTTTTCTGTACACTTTCAAGTAACATTTTCTTAAAGGATTTGAACCACAGTTCATTTCTTTATTGAAAATCCCGGAAACTATTTCCAAGCGTGTTTTCCGGACACTATTTCCATTACCCGGATTTTTCTAATTTAGTTTTGTGTCTCAAATCGTCGCTTATGGTCCATACGTTATGAAAAACGGAAATGATATCAAACGTTCCTGCAATTTGTTTCCATCTTCTTTTTGAGATCAGCTGGAGAAATCAGCGAAGACGATTTCAAGCCTTCCAATGAGTCGTAATAAAGTTTGCAAGAGTCTTCAACTTTAGGAATTACTTTTATACGTTTTCAATTGTGTCACTGAGATTCAAATTGATGAGTTTATATCCACAAGTTGAATTATGAAAACTTATTGAAAACGAAACTAAGGAGGGAAGAGCGTCTTGAAAATGATACGTTGGTAAAACTGTTGTTTCGACATGATTTCGATCATTGAACTTAACTAAATCAGACTTGAGTAATTTTGT
>SCLD01040892.1:0-16900 GCA_004367895.1 Oikopleura longicauda
TGCTTAATATGATGTTGTCTGACTGTAATTTAACCCATGTTTGGTTGATACTGTCTCTTTCAAGGACTGTCTTTTACCGAAAGTTTTTCCGGTAACATAAGGTACCATGGTTCGGTATTTTGTAAAATCGACTCGCCATTCCAACATCGCAATTTTTACCGAATACCGACAATTTTTATTCTTTACTGGTCTGTAAAACACTTCGGTAAACGTCAGCCCTTGGTTTGTGTCACTGTTGATGTGACCGCCTATAAGAATAAAAATGATAACATGACTTTTTATCAAAGGTTAGAATCATCTTTGTACAATTTTTGTAGATTGAATTTGTTGTCGAAGAAGGACCGAGCGGGGGATGTTTTGATGAATGAATATATACTGTAAGTGTCATTCTGATTCCAGTATATTCAGGAGTAGTGTGAGCTCTAAACGGACAATCTTGACTCCGTTACTACTAGCCTGTGATGGCTTCTCTTCTGAGCCTTGGGCAAAAGTGTAGAGGGGCTCCCATTTCAGCTCCGTTTAGCTGATTCAGCGAGATTTGACTCTAGTGGAGAAGTTCTTTTTCGAATCAGTTCCGAAGGATAATCACTTTTAAAACGAGAAAAGCTTTTCATTGGCCATAGTCATCAAGCTTGCTCTAAATATTTCACGTTATCATTAGCTTCATCCTCATGCATTTCAGCTGTTTGAACATTGTTCCACAACAAACGAAGCATTAAAGTATTACAAGGCAGAACACTTGTTTATATAGGGGGTCACACATTAGAGTAATACACCCGAGGGTCTATCCGGTATACACTTTCGTATGATTTTGCATGGGAAGTGTTCCACACCAATGTGTGCAAGTTCAAGGCCGGGTGCACCACACTAATGGGTCACCCACTATATTATTTAAAAAGTATGCCTCGAAAATTCCGATTTTGTTTGTTGTCGGGGTCATTCTCACGTACAGTTGAAATCAATCATCAGTAACAGTCCCTTTAAACCAAACGTGAGTTTTAAATATGGCCCAATGATCAACAGTGATGGGATTTTTTTGATGACAATGCTGACAGATGTAAACAATGCAAAAGACTGGGTTTGAAAAATTTTTGAAAAGATTTAGCCTATCAATTAAAAGTCGAGTAAAGTAATACCGGAAACTAGAAGAGAATTGACAAAGAGCTAATTATTAACAACCTTTGAAACTGGTAGAAACAAATGACATGATCATGTGACAAATTGTCATGTGATGTATTACTGCAGTAGCTCATGTCACACAGTCTGTGTCTGATGAAGTTGTTGTACACGATTATCAAAGAATGATATCATTTAAACTTAGTGATTAATTTGAGATGCTTATTAGAGACAGTTTGATTATTAAATAATGGTAACGGTGTTTTATAAGCTACATCGTCGAGTAACATCGAGTATATTAAGAACTCACCGAATGCTTTGGTTAGTTAATCCTCTTTTGTGCTTATGTAACCACGGTTCGTTTTGGTTTACCACGGTCAACCGAACTGAAGCACTGCCAAGGTTGTGATTTACGCAAAAAAACACGTTTCAGAATTTTAAATCTTGAAAATTTACAGGGTGACGGACAATTTTGCAACTCTCCCAGATCACGTGACGAAAATCAATCTCATTCAACCCGATCACATGACAAAGATACAGTCAAAATGTTTGTTAGAATGCTGACTGTAAGCCGATTCGAATTGATAATATGTTTGACACTCAGCCTCGAAACTCCGTTATTCTATTTAAAGATTTGCAAAAACATTTTCGAAGGGGATCGAATATTGAGCGTAAAAGGGATCAAACCGTAAAAAATGAACCAAAAATCGAGTTAAAAAACGCAGTTATAATAACTTACTAATTCTTGTGGTCGGACAGTCTAGTTTTCATGGTCCATCATGCTAAGAACTGATCCGACTGATCAATTTTAGCCTTAGTTCTCTGTCCGTTATGCCAAAAATAAGTGTGGTGGTTAGCTCAAGAATTTTTTTTACTAAAATTAGATATCAGATGGGACGGGACTGAAACCAGATGGATCCGAATCTGGATTCGAGAATTTTGATCGTTGAAAAAGGTTGACGGGGGATAATAGAGATTAATCTTAGTCCTAACTTAGGACTCCTAAGTAAACAAATTGTAATGCAAGAGAACATCAAACCTGCACCATTCAGCAGTGTAATTACCTTTTTATCATTTTTTACGAATTTTTTTAATGGGATGACGTTTTTAAGCGACTATAAAATCATAAAAATCACCCCGGTGAAAAATCATCTGTAGAAATAATCGATGAATTTGCCCATGTGATTCCAATAAATCACCTGTTACAGGCGGATTTGTATAACAAAAATCTTTTGAACTTGATTTAGTTCAACTTGTCTTACATCTGCTTAATTTGAGGGCTGGAAATCCACCAAAAACATCATGCATGGTCTTATCCAGTTGGTAAAGTTGATTTCAGTTAGCAAAGGTTTGGTTTTGGTCGTTTTTTGAAGAAGTGAACCTTTGGTTACCACAAAGCAGGCCCCTCTTACATCATTAAGCCTATAGAAGTGGCTCAGATCTAAATATATACCCGAGATAACTAAATGAACTCGCGACGGGAGACGAAAACCAAATAAACGATCGATAATTCGTTTCCGTTAAGCTTGAGGGCTACGTTTTATAGCTAGTAGTTAGAAGTACGCCGTTTCCACGCCAACGTATAGGTTATTGAAACCAAGACTTGACTACGGTAAGACTTCAATATCTAGAATGTTCCAGACCTACATGCTTTCATTGACGTAAGAAGTGAATATTTTTTATTGTTAATAGTGCAGAAATAAAGTGAAGGATCCTAATTGAAAGTTAGTTTGAAACGTCTGCCAGCTTCGATGCGCTTTTGGGTTTCGACTGCGGCGATGTTTCATCAATGGATTGCATTTTAACTGGCAATTTATTCACTAAATGCATATGTGGATATTGTTAAAATGGTTATTTTTAGAATTGATAATACAGAAAGGTGACTGAAACTAACCTGGATTCAAGGCAGATAGAGGGTTGGGCATCTTAGGTTTTGGGCGTTCTTTTTGCATATTATAATCACCAGAGTCGAAATATTGCTTTTTTGATGCAATTTTCTTCATTAACAAACTGTTGCCCTTGCGTTTGTCGATATTACCATATTTCGATCGCAGTTGAGATTCCTGCGATTTCAACTGGTCGGACATGTTAGCGGTCTTATCGTTTTCACTCATCTAAAACATAAAAGTTAAGTAAAAAACTCAATTGAATCTCTCGCTCTCACCTTTAAGAATTTCGTCTGAAATGAAAAATCTGAACGGGAACCAATATTTTAAAAGGTATCGTGTGGGTTTATGGCCAATCACTTTAAACCGGTTTCTATTGGGTGAAGACTTTTAGACCGGTGGGTGGAACTCGATTGGAGTCCTCGATCTTTCAAGAGGTCATTCAATCGAACAATTTTTGGTCAAATTGACATGATTGTTTTATGTAATAATTAGTTGTAGGGGGTGACATATTAGAGTGGAACACCCGGTCTTGAACTTGCACACATTAGAGTGAAACACATTCATATGAGTTTGCATGTGAGTTTGCATTAGGGTGTCCCACTCTGATTTGTGATCCCCCTATATCTAAAACCCAAAAAAATATTTTATGCAAAATTTTCGTTTCGAGGCCAGATAAATCATATCACCAAGTGACCCTTAGTACAGTCAGGAGTCTGCATGATGGAATTACTAGTAATCAGTTAGATCACAGTTACTGATGTGATAGAAGCACGTGATTCTTTTTGTTTAATTCTAGTTTTTCAGTTCTTCGAAATGTCCTAACAAGAACAACAATTATTCGCTAAGGATGTGGAAAGTGAGATTTAGATTTAAACGTGATTAGAAAATATTTCCTTTGGTGACTTTTGGTGACTTTGTGACCCTCTAAATTGACTTTTCAGATTGTCAAAATGGCTTCCAGTTGCGTCATTGGTAGTTGTTGAGCAAATTCCTGAGCCGTAAATCACGGGTTTCCAAAATAGCTGGAAAGTTGTGATATGATCATCAAATACCGTAAAAGAACATATTCACAGCAGTACCTAATCATCTTTTCTCAACTTCCGCCCATTTTTCAAAAATCCAACTTTGACATAATAATGTATGTAATTTTTTTTTCAAATCTAATTTTAGTTTTACGTTTTAATTTGAATTTAAGTTTACGATAATATAAAGAAACAGTTTAAAACGTTCTTCAAATAAACTACGTTTTTGAAACTCATATTCATGCGTATTCATGAATAAGAGAACGTGTAAGATGGTGCAGTCAAAATGGGATTAGCCTCAAATGGCCATAATAATATCATAATAGTCCGAAAATTAAACTAAATCCTCACAAGTGCAAGTTTTTGGTCGATAAGTATAGTAGACAGATGTGCATAATTGGAGACATGTCTTCTAAAAGAGTCCAGAATCAGGTCAATTCCTCTAGAAAAACTCAACACACGACAGGCAGATTACACTCAGAGCTCTGTGCCTGGAGAGTTAAGAGCAATGATGGCGTACAAAGCCGAACTTATTAATGTGCAAAAGGACACATTTCCGAGTAGAAAAATTCGACCATGTTCTATTTGATTCATTCAGCACTGATAAGTACAATTAGTTACTAGCAGAGCGCACAAAGCTGCCCAAAATCGAATTTCCAAATTGATTCAATAATGATTGCAACGTGTTTTCAAATGTTAATTTTTAGAGAAAACATTATGTGTTATCTTTGGTAGTTATTTGAACACCTTTTTTGAAGTTTTTGAAGTCTGACCAAATAAAAAAGATCATAAATTACGAAATGTGCAGATTTCAATCTCATTTCAAAATTAAGACAAAATGATCCTAGCGTCATCTGTTTAAAAAATGGGGTGGTCAAAGATAGGTCAAAATCGGGCGTAACACCCTTAATGCATAAACACGTGCCCTTATAGGATTCAATATTATTATGTGTGCTAATCTGGTATGGGGCTGTCGTCCCTGAGGGTTTGTGGCTCGAAATATTTCACTTGCAATGGATATTACCAATTTAAAATTCTTTGTGGTGGCATGGTTTATACACATTGGTTATAAAATCAAGGACGAACAACGTAATATGATTAAGAACTTTAAAATTACCGTAAAATCCACAAGTACCGAAACTCTATCACTTTGAGGTTATTAAAGGTCCGGTCAAAACTAGTTCATTCAATAGATGACCAGTTCAACCGCTAATATATCTCCGGTACATTGTGCATTCAAATGATATTAAAGTATATGATTAACGGTATATCTCACTGTACCAAATACTTGTTCAAGAAAATATACCAGTCGGTTTAAACCTTTTGAAAGTGTATCACTTACGTGGTCAGACATTAACTTTTGAAGATAGAATGATGGTAGAACATTTTTTTGATGAAACTTATCCAAATAATAATTTAACCCTGAGATGCCACAATTATTCATGATCATTCATGAAAATTATGAAAATATTTTGGTCTAGTTGTAATTTGGTTAGGGCGCAGATATCTTGCACATGTTCTATTAAGGACCCTTGTAGTTGGAATCTTTTTGAGGATTTTTATGAAGATTGCTTTTTCAAGCCATTTAAAAAAAAGCTTTTTCGGTCTTTTTGAATCGGATATCCCTTTAATTGCTTTATTCAGCGTTATATACCTAATCAGTCACCGAATAATCGCCAGTGTCGGAAAAGGTGACTAGGGGTGACTGAATAATACATTAGTGGTGACACGACTCAAGTTCTACATCATTTCGTAATTACAATAATTTCTTATACGTTAGCTGGAGCTTTGTTTAGCAAAACATATCTAGTTGAACCTTTTTGTCTTTTTGGCACGACAGAAAAACTAGAGATTACGACTAACCATTAATTCGGTTACCGTATTAGTATATTTGGAACGTAATTCTTGTGGTGGCTAATAGAAATGAACCTGAGGCTGAGGGATCAACTTGAATTTCGAATATTTTACCAACCTAACTCTTGCGGGTTTTCAACCAAGCTCCATCAATTTAACCTATCCATTATCGTTAAATCTATCAATTCATTGAGTGGTTAATAGAAAATAGAAAAAAATTATTAGAAAGGCATAGTCTATGCGGCATAGATGAGGCAAGTTATAACGCTAATATGGCCTCGGAAAATAACTAAGAATTTTTGAACCAAAGTACCCCATCGATTAGAATTTATTCATTTCCATATTCGTCAAATATCACCAGTATTTTTTGTCCCTGAAATCTGTCAGCCGCTTCGTGATATGTCATTTTCCATGTTTATGGGTTTCATTTGGCAAGAATAATTAAAAGTTCAAACATAAAGCAGCTTAAATCAAGAATTTACATCATAAATAACTGATCTTAAATAACGCTTTAAGTCTGGTTTATGCTTAACCCTATGCATATAAGAAGGATGAACAGTTCATCATGCACTGTGAGCAGAAAACATCCGATTAACTTTAGTTACCTATTTACAATAGTCTATTATAGTCTGCGTATAAATGTTCAAAAATCGACGGAGGAAACAGTTTGATGATCCAGTTGGTTTGATCTTTGAAAATGGGATACTTACGATTCATTAGTGATCAAAGGTTAAAACGACTTCCTTACTGTATAAATAACGTGAATAGTCACTTTGTCACGTGTTTTCATTACAAAAGGTCACGTGTTCTAAGCGCTGGATCAATTAACATTTCAACGTTGGCTTATGTATTTGTTTGGCTATTACGTCTTGTACTAATTCATACTGTAGAAAACCCCGAGTTTGGGAATAACATGGAATTTCAATTTTTAATGATTTTTGACGAATTTCGGGCATATAATCGTTCGTAGCGATAAACACAGTTTTATAAACATAAATTAAGAGTTAATCTTTTGCGTTTATAAAACGGACATGTCCGGATATCGTTACGGAAGGTAACTGGTCCCTTTTTGGGCAATTTGGAAGAGTTGGAAATTCAATCCCTAAATGGGAAAAAAGTATTTCCGGTTTCGGTCATACGGAAGCTTAAACTAGCCTTGGTTGTGTTCTTGTAGGATACTTGTGTGTTTCGGGCGTTTATAAACCCGGTGCTAGAAAGCTTTTTTAGAAAAGACACGTTTTAACATGTTCGCCTCTTAGTCGGATTAGCTTGTCACAGTCTCTAATCATTTAATTTTCTTTTTGTCTCTTAGCATTTTTACAGTGACGTTTACATTTAAAAGAATAAAGTGGCAATTTTGTGGTGAAAAAAGAGGATTTTGCTTCCTTTCGAATACATTTATACACTTGCTGTTCAAAATGAGGAACTGAAGGAAAACACCTCGGTTGGAGAGATATGCGGTATTTATCCCTGCCGGTCTACGCGTCTTGGCACCTAAAAATGTCCAAATCTTAAGCTCGTTAATTCGTTATTTCGGTAAAAAACCTTAACCAGTCACTTTTGCGATAAGTTTTCAAGTTGAGCTAAATCAATTGTATAAGGATGTCACATTCCCGTGACATTCGGGATGTGTATCATGTTAGACTCAAGATCAACGGTTATTATTGGTCCAATGAGATCTTAAAATCAAGGCATAGGAATTGAATTAAGGAGGTCTGTACTTTAGCTTTGTAGTACTTTTTCTGATTTGAGCTCTCGTGGTGATTCGTAGATTGGAGATGAAGTGATCCTCTAAGCGGAAACCAAACTTCTTTCTCGGCTACTTATAACTCGATTCCGGTTGCAATTAATTCTTTCAACATATTCCAACTATTTTCGAGGATAAAAAGACTTCTTTTGAACTCTCGAAACTTCTCAAATGAACTCGGAATAAAATTCTACAAGCTACTGCCTGGTTCCAGACATAAAGCCTGAATAAGATATTTTCAGTCTCTTTGAAATACGGATTGAAATGCGCATTTTATAGTAAGCTATTCATCAAGGATATCTAATGACCCTATTTTATATCTTGAAAAAAAAATGTTTGATGGATCATCCCAAGAGTCTGTAGAAAATAATTTCATAAAATCGTTTCGTTCCGACCAGTTTACCAAAGTAACAATTTTGGGGATGTTTGTGAAAAATCGAATGACATACCAAATGACGGGGACTCTGTAAACATGTCATTTTCGACTTATGACGCTTCTGGAAATGCCACTCAGATATAACTTCACATACTGAATGAGCAGGTAGAAGATACATGGGAAACTGAATGTTAACCTCAAATGACCTTGGTCACTTTTAATAACCTCAACGGCTGGGGTTAACCCTATTCGTTGTATGAAATGGTTGAACTGACTCAAAATTCTAAACGATTGTTTTCAAAACGTGATGAAGATTCTCATAGTATTCTAAATACAGTCTTATTCAATGCGACACGACCGTTCTTAAAGTTGTCCTCTTCCGCCCGCTTATGTTGGAACACAGGAGCGTGTAGGTGACCTTCGAGAAATTTAATATCGGCAACAAAAACTGCAATGAAATTCAATGAGTAATGCCAATTTTAAATTCAGTGTGTTCTCGCAGTCCGATTGGCTTATATAAATCATCCTCAATTGAAGTAAATGCACTCGACGACTGTGAAAACATTCACAAGTGCATTCAAAATCCGTTTCATTTTCATCGAACTTTAAGATTATCGCTTTAACTCACTCCTGATTCAAACTTTTGGATTTGAGTTTTGTCCGATGTTCATTCTCAGATAAAAGATCTATTCAAAATTTTGGAAATAAGTAACTTAAAAGCTTATATAGAACTTTTTGAACCATGCCAGCAAATTGAGCCCATACAAAAATACGAAGGGACGCTAGGTCGAGAGTTTTGAAAAGTCGGGCTAGGGCTGGTCCCACATTTTCAGTAAAGTTTCGCTAAAACTGACACCGATATTGAATAATTATTTTTATTTAGAGAAGAGAACTGAAAGTAATTTATTTGAAATTATAAAGATAAGTCACGTTGAAAAGTATCAAATCCGCAGGGTTGTATCAATTTCCATCTTTAAAAATCTACTGCGATTATAATCCGTAATTTAAATGCATTTAAGAATCTCGTCAATCCTCATCGAATAGATTCTGTCATTGATTTTTATTATTCAGATTTTTAAACATTAATTTTCAAAGAATAAAAATCATTCGAAATGTTCCAAATAAAGTAAATAAGTTGGGTAAACGGGTGGCCCATTGCTCAGCCTTCAGCCTCTTGGTACTCGTACTTTTCATCCCATTTTGTTTTAGCTCTCTATCGCCATCCGCATAGAAGTTATTCGTATCCTCCTACTAGCTATCCCGCTGTCAAATAATCTGCTTCGGCTCCATTTCGCTGCTGCCTTCATTTCTGCATTCATCACCAACCGAGACACTTTTTCGCCTTTTTACCAATTTAAAAAAAATCGAGATCGACTGAACCGAGAAAAGATTTGCCGTTTTACTGATAAAGGTGAGCAGAGACTTTCATTTCTATAAAACTTCCAATTTTATATAAATTATCAAAAATACTCATGTGTTACAGAAATTAGTTATTTCGTATGGTTTTAAGCGATCTTAAATTTAAAAAAAATGATTCTTATTTGCCCAACGTATGTTGCATAAGATAAAACTGACCTCTTGTGGAACCCGGAGGACCTTGAAATGAACTCAGACGCAGCTCAAGTTCATTAAGTCACAATTTTACAAATGTTTTCAGTAAGACAAAAGTATTTTAGAAGGTTTGACCACCCAACTCTTCAAGCGACGTTTTTGAAACATAATATTATCTGATTGTTTTCAAAGATGTCCCTGTACAACGCATAGAAATATCGAACTAAACCAAAAATATTTGTGAGCTCAATAAAATTCATCATTTGGTAGTAATTTTAGAAATCGAAAAATTTGTGAAATTTTGAAATTAGAATTTTCCCGTGAATATCTTGCTTCCTAATCAAACCACAATGATGAACAATTGACACACCGATGGGATTTAAATCTAGAAACTTTATCAAATTTTTTATGTGGCTTATCTAACTCACATGTCATTATAGTGACTAGAAACTATATCGTACGGTAATTATCATGTTAAAAACTAACTTAATCTTAAGTAAAATTTACTTCTTAAAATACGATATGAAAAATATATTAATTTCGGATTAGCAGTGATCAGAAAAAAGTTTACCGATTAGAAATATACTCAACGGCCGGCCGTAAAGCTTTTTTATTTGGGCTCAAATCATTAGAATTAAACGAAGCTTTTTCTCACGAGCTTACAATAGTTACGAAACGTCTAAACTCACTTATTTTGTATGCACATCAGACTAGCCCTTTTTATACACGAAAATTTCGGTCAACATGGCTAGTTTTTATCTAGTGGAAATAGTTTATATTTGGAAATGCGTATATTTTACTCAATAGAAGACTTTGGATCATATTTATGGTTATTCAATTTGATTTTGACCTTGTTTAAAGTCTTTTCTAATTGGAATGGGCCTTTTGTATTTACTAAAAATAAAGTTTTACATTTTTACCATTTAGACACACTTCAACCTTGTTGACTTTCAATACAGTCCACGACGTCTCTAGAAAATAGAATCACTACCATAGTCAACAATAAACCTTTCCTTATTTTAAGCCTTCTAATGTTTCAAATTCTAATCGCCAAATTATTTTATAACGACTTCCGCATATTATTACTTAACAGAAAACCTAATGACAAAATAGAAAATAAGGAAAACGGTCAATTTAGATGAAACGTGAAATATTGAACCGAATTTTATGCGATTTTTTGCTTCAAATAGCCGATTTAGAGCTTTATAATTCCGAGAAATATGATCGTTCCAATTAATGCTGAGAAAATCCCCACTTCATATATGATATAATTTATGATGTCTTAATCAGTTAATATTGAAAAATCCAAGTGAATCCGTGAGTAAAGCCCATCGTATACCCCATCCTAGGTAGAAATAGATTATGTTGTACTAAGTCCTTCCCGTGTGATAAAACCCTTGTCTTAATTAATCTAGCCCATAATTCGTTTTTATATCTTAATAATAATTAGTAAATATCTTGACTCTATCTACTAAACTATATTTTCGATAGACTATTTAATATAGTCTATATTCATTGAGCCCATAAGAATATCGGGCAGGCTACCAAAATGAAAGAAATCGAATTATGATACTTGGATCGTTATTATTTTTGGATATCTTCAGTGAAACAAAACCCGATTAAATGATAACTTGAAATGTGAGCGTTGGATGTGAGTTTTTCATGGTTTTCATGAATTTCGCGAAAATTTTGATTATAAATATTTGCTCCTATAATTATAAATGTTGAGTTAAGTTCAGAGCACAGATGTCAGCTAATGGACCTAACAATATTATAGTTAAATGATAAGATTAGAACGTTGTCCAACGTAATAATTTATTAGAGGGGGTCACAGAGGTCAAAGAGGTCATAGTATAGGTCAGTATGATGCAATTTAAGTTTGAAAATTTCTTAAATTTCTGAGTGTTTGCTTAATTTCACGCCACCCAAGTTACAAAAATATTAAAGACCCGTTACTATTTAGAACTTTATAATTCTAGAATTGGATAGGTCACATGATTTAATCACGTGTTCACGTGACATAATCAAAGATGAACTAAAACCACAGTTTAGTCAGACAGAGTGGCTTGAGCAAAATATTAACATTGTAAGTATTTTTTACTTTTCAACCAATCAGATTCGAGTAGTTTAACCGGTTTAAATCGGAACTTGATCTTCACATAATCCCAATCTTTCATGTCACGTGACAGCTACAAATGCAAATCATGTGGTCTAAACATGAAATTGGCCTTCATGTCACACAAACCAGATTCGTTTGATTTTTGACTAGGCGTTACACCACCCTTAATTCCTTTTAATCGTAAAAACTAACTGACCCTCAAGTGTCATGTTGAGCTTTGAGGGATTTAAGGTGTGTTACGCGAATGATGCACCACGTTAGGGTATGACAGACGAAAAAAATCAGCAGATATACAATTGAGACGCGTTTTGAAATGTTTAGAAACGGCATCTTACTGTATAAAACACGCCTTTTTATTCGATTCTAAAACACTGGCATTACGCTTTTGAATAATACTTTATCAATGCAAAAAAATCACTATTTTTACCCACATGTTTATCTTTGATAATTACGATATAATTGTTACTATACCTCGTACCTTAATAATAATTTATTTTAGTTTCGTCATAATGGGAAAATTACTTTTGCCACTCCTGCTGGTTGGGGCATCATTTGCTGCAGAACCTTGTCTTATTGTTGAGGAAGCTCAAGATGGTTGGAAATCTCTCACTTCACCAGATTACCCAAAACAATTTAATCCCAATACACAATGTATTTACAGGTAAGAACGTTAAACCAAATTTTCTATTACATATTATACAATAGGAGTGCTGGAAATATTTCGCAATATCTGATATATCGCCGTTGTGGTCTGATTTTTGTCATGTTCTCAATTTTAACAAATTCAATTAGATTTGGATGTTTGAGACTCGGATAGAACTCCATATTTTTGGAAAAGCATAAATTCATCAAGTTATGAGCATTTAATCATATTACAAGACCCTCCACTGGGATTCCCCAGAGTCCGGACCTCAGTCCCTTGGAACAAGTCCCTTAATTTAAAAAGTCCTTAGATCATTTAATCTCATTAAGACTACACGGTTTAAATGAAATTAAGTTAACTTGGATGTGACTGTAATTTTTCACAGACTAACCGAACTATTTAAGAATAACTGCTCCAAAAGGAGAAAGAATTGAACTTGAGTTTGTTGATTTTCTTTTCATAACAACTGACAATGAAGATTGCTGGCGACAAAGTTTGAGTCTCAGAGATCCAGAAGTCGACGAAATTATCGGAAAATATTGTGGCAATACAAAACCACCAAATTACTCGACTATGGGGGATGAAGTTTTTATGCTTCTCAAATCTGAATCAATTGGTGAATACAAAGTAAGTTTATTAAAAAGTGAAAATTATTAACCCTTGTAAATGACCCTGAAATTCAAAAAAGAACGCTTCCCCAGGATGTTAACCAGATTTGATACAATTCACAAAATTGTCCTGGTACAGTTCAGAATATTTCCGAATCATTCGGATGTTAACACATGTTCCACTTTTCATTTTTTGTCATTTTTGAATTTCTCATATACAGAAGGTTGCCGTTTTTAAAATTCACAAACGTGACTTAAATTCGCATAGTTTTAATTATATTATTTAAGGGATTCCATGTCAAATACCGAATTTATGGATCTTCACCTGAACCAGCATCAAAAGTTGCTGCTAGTAAGGCCAAAAAATCTCCAAAAAAATTAACTCCTAAACGAAAAGCCCCTCAAGCCATTAAGCCAAAACTTAAACAGGCACCACAAGGAGGTATTGAACATATCAACATGAATATTGAGATGCAGGAACGCGGCTATTACTAATCAATATGAGTCATTTAAATGAATCATTGATAAATAGCTTTTTTGTACCATCGCATGAATGGTCCAGTTATTTTTTCTGCTATTGCACGTAAATGCTTGTCCAATATATAACTCAAGCATTATTATTGACTCATAAATTATGACATCATTTACAATGAATCATCATTAATGACTCATAAGACTTTTGAAGTCATATATTGGATATAAAATATAGTTTATAGCATAATCGGATATTCGGAATAATACGGATCGTAACGTTTAATGAAATAGTAATAGTAGTAACCATGAAAAGGTACCCAAACCACGCCACCGACGACAGTATGGTAGACAACCGAATTGGGATTATAACTACGCCCAAGCGGCCCCACCTCAAAGTCAGTAATAAACCTCTTTATCATACCCTAGGTGCACACATCATATATGGCCCATAATATGGGACATATGGTTACCCATATGATGCCCAAATAACTTACAATTAGGTGCCTGTTATGCGTATTGCCATTCCAATATTCGGATATGGATGTTTATTTTTTAGATGGATATGTTCTCGATTACTCATCGTCTATGAGTCATATACTATGAGTCATCGAGAGCAGATCAATAGATTATCATAAATGGGTGTCAGCAAATCGAAATTCTTGATTTTCGATTACAAAAGACCCAAATCGAAAATATTTCTTAGTGCCACCATCACGTCCAATGTCGAGACAAAATCGCTTTCAAGCAGCTGCTGAAGCTACCGTAACTTCTCGTGAAAGTTCTGCTCCAAAGGCAAATAAATGCCGCAAAGGATATCCATGCTCTGAAGAAGGTAATACCTATGAGGAACCAGTTCAACAAAGAAAAAGTTCTGTTCTTTGCATTGGTTGTAAGGAAAAGAAGGAAAGATCAAAGAACTATCTTTCATATTTTATCTGGTTTGTTGTCTTGGCCATTTTCGGTGGTATTGGATGGTATGTTTACCAAACATATTTTGCCGCTGATGAAGAACGTAAGAAAAAGGAGGAAGAAGACGAAAAGAAAAAGGAAGCTGAAGGTAAAATCTAATTCGCAGCTTTATTTTTTAAAAATCATCGTTTTATGCCATCTCGAAACCTGTCAATCCGTTATCTTTTTTTGTTGTTGTAGTTTGAAACAGTTTAGAACAGATTGCTCGTTTTTTGACAGCACGACTGATAGTTTCCCTTGGCTCTTTTCATTATTCCATCTTTGAATGATAATGAGAGCGATAAGGAAATGCATGATTCCTTATTGTTATGCTTAGGTAACTTGGGTGCAGCAACTCTGGCTCGAGGCGGTCAAAAATTCTCAGACGCTCCACCACGGTATGAGTCATGGCAAGATCATGCCCAACCACTCTCGACCACGGGACCACCATTACCATCCCGCTAAGTGACCTATTCTTACCTGACCCAAAATCACGCTCAAGCGTGACATGTAATATACTTCACAAAACTGTGCATTGATTTCGTGCAAATTGTGTGCACTTAAGTGCACAACCCTCTTCAAACCAATAGTCATCCCATTTTCTGTCCCGTGGTCATTTCAGGTCAGTAAAAACAGCTACTCATGTGACTAAACACGTGAGAAAACACGTGAAAAACGCGAAAAAGTATCAGGTGATGCAGATCAAAGAAAAAGCAGATGATGACCTCTAGTGGAAGAATACAACTTGCACTAAAAGTGCTCTATAAGTGCACTTGTTCAGTTCATTCAAACTGTAACCGTAATCAATTTCACCGTAGCGATAATTTTGAATAAAATACGCTACGGGTTGATTCGAATCATTTTACTCGAATTTGTAAATATATCTTTTATGCCTCTAAACTAGACTATCACACAGTCTAGACTTGAATAAAGTTTAAGCCAAGTAATTGTGGAATCAAATATTGGCTTCCTGATTTAAAAAAAATATGTGATTTTATTTTTGCAGTTCTTTCTCACTTTTATTGCAGTATTTAACTGGTTGTTAGTCATTTCAAAACGTATAAATGATTTAGTTCAGCGTTAAACGGTCCACCGTAGACCAGTATGGTAAATCAAAAGTTGTCCTTTACTTTTTGTATAGCTACGCCGTTTTATCGAGAAAATAGTGTTATCTTCATTGATGTTAGTGACGGATGTTGAATACGGAATGCTTTGGGGACAAGTTTGAGATGCTGAAGACAACTTTGGCCCTCTTGTATATCATCTTCTGTATACACCCTATAAAGCTTATTAATATCAGGACTAGGGTGAATGGCGCCCTCTTTATTGTATATTCGGAGAGTAGTCCTCCTCTTTCTCTCTTATGTGAGCAAATCATGATATTAATTCCCGTTATGGGTTTTATAAAAGCCAACCAATTCCAAGAAGAGCTACCTCATAGATACGACATTGTTACCCCTTATGGGTACCTTTAGATATGGATCTAAAGTGGAACGCTTCTTCCAGATGGTTTAGTCCGAATTTCGCACGAAATAGTATAAAGACGATGACCATCGGGAAGGCGCACCCCACTTAATTTTCATTGAGAACCGAATAAAGAATGACAAATCTAGTTGTTACAGAAACATTTTTATCAAGACAACGAAAAAGACTAGGAATTGCTTTTAAGCTGTTAAATTAAAGACCCCCTACTTTATGAATGCTATAAAATCGGCACTTTTAAAATGTGCAATCTGGAAAGTGCGCATAATAAAATTTTATCTTGTAACAAAAGCATTTTACAGCGGAAGATGGAATTGAGAGACTAGATTGGAATTTATTTTGTGGAATATATTCGGCGGCGTCAGGCGTAGTTATAAAATTGAACTTTTCAAAATATCAAGCGGATGATCAAAAATTGGTGCGCCTTCTTGATGGTGGTCATCTCTTTTCTGCTCCACACGGACTTCGAACAAAATGACCATCGGAAAGGCGGTCCCCACTTTATTAGCTCAAGGGATGAAAATTTCATCATGAAATAATTTCATCATGAAATAACACCGACAATTCTTATTCGGTCATGTTCTGTCTGTTTGATAACCAATGAAAGGCGAAGTAGTAGCCGAAGATTTTTTATCTGAAGCTTTGAAAAGTTTAGAGATTCCAAAAATATTCCCAGATGGAACTATTGGAAGAAAAATAACAACAGCTGATCTTAGAGAATTTCTCACAACCTACGGAGATGATCCGCTTTCAGATGCTGATGTTCAAGAGCTTATTCAGGTAAATTTTCTTATCCTCATTCTCAGCCAGGGCTCCAAAAAAGATCGTAAAAAATCCAATTTTTCATTTGAATCTAACACCCCTAACGGGAATTAATATCATGACTTGCTCACATGAGAGAGAAAGAGGAGGACGACTCTCCGAATTCACTATATAGAGGGCGTCATTAAGATACTCATGATATTAATTCCCGTTAACGGTGATCGAACAGACTATGATTTTCAACGAAAAATGATGGAATCGGTATTCATCAACGACATCAATATTTATTTTTCAATGAAAAGCAATCAA